>APFE030054862.1:0-22654 GCA_000404065.3 Pinus taeda | reverse complement strand
CTTGTCTTGGCTTGTTTTCTGTCGATCGTTTAATGTTCTATCTGCACTTTACTTTACGTACATGTGATTGCTAATCTGAAATAACAAGAAAAGAAGTAAACTGTTATAAGCATAGAACATACCATAATTTAACATAGACCTATTTCAATGAGCAAGAAACTCATTGACATATATTATAAAAATAATATTTCTTTTCTTGAATAAATACAAATATCAAAAGTACATTTATGAAGACCGAACCTACTTACATTTCCTTCAACACTCCCTCTTAACTAGGGAGGTATTCATACAACATTACAAGGTGTTTTACTATGTTTCAATCTCTGAAGAATTCACATAAGAGAAACCGGATTTGCAGTCCATCTATTATAGCATCATATCAATCAGCATTGTCATAGTGCAAGGCCTTGACTAACAGCTCCATCTCTTCATGAGACCATGAGCTACAATGCTGGTGAGACCAATGATTTATAGACACCTTCATCATTGTCTCTCAAGGTACATACCCACCCCGGTGTTCACTGAGTATGACCTTCTAAGACTATTCTTGTCTTGGGTTCCCAGCCCTCAAAGAATATCGGTCCTCTTGCCTACTCTTGTCTTGGATGCCCTACACATCCTCAAAGAGTATCGGATGCCAGATGATTACCCAATCCTCCCATTCTTTCTTCCCAAGTGAAACAAGAATGTTGTGTCTATCTTGTGTCTACATTTCCATTCATGGCCTTCATCTAGACTTACGATTGTTAGTCCTTGTCTAGTGCATGACACATGAAATGGAAAAACACAATTGTCACTCCTTTGTAATCAGGGGTGATCAAAAACTCCCTCTTGATCAGGGACCTGTCAAAGCTCCCTCTTGAGTCTTAACTAGGGACTCTTTCATTCATCAACAACTTCTTCTTCGTGGGCTCTTCAACTGCTTGGTCTTCTTCCTTTCTTTGATGTCATGAAGTCTTTGTTCGAACTTCTTCTATGTAGAGCACCATCCATTGATCACTTTCCTTCCTGCTTTTCATGTCATTACTTCCTTCGTGGAAAGTGGCTTTCTTGTCATACATCAGGTTTTCTTGTCATCTGGCTACTCCTTTGTCAATTGTCCATGCTTCGGAATGCTCTTCTCATGGATGCTTCGTTGTACTTGTTTGTTTACATGCTTCGACCTAGTAGTCTATCATGACTTCATCCTGATATTGGTTCAACATTAAAGCTTCTTCATCATGACATCTTCGTAGAGTAGAATCAGTTATCTGCATCTTTCATATCTCCAAGGCCTTCATAGGTGTCAAGGGTCCTTTCTTCCTTTATCAAAGTTGTCCTACCTTCTTTCGGGAGATCTCTTCAATCGTTCTTTGTCAAATAGTGATTCTTTGTGATCATTGTGTTCTTCACATGCTTGATCTCTTTCCTCATTTGCTTCTTCTTGGATAGATTGGTCAACCACCTTAAGCTCCTTGTGAGAGAACTTCTTCATTGCTTCTTAGTCAGCGATCGTATACTCCTTTAGTGAGCATATCCTTTTGTTGACCTTCATTGCATTGTAGTACATGCCTTCAAGCATGTCCTTGATGAAAGAGATCCTTTCATACTTGATCATGTTATAGAACTATTCCCATGACTCAATAATATACATATGATAACATGACTAAACTTTGATGCATACATACCTCATCTTGATTCTCCTTTGATCATCTTAGCTTCATTTGGTTGTTCTTGGTGTGGCCCTTCTTGCTTCATCTTAACTTGCCTGCATATCATCCTTTTCTTAAATCCCATGAATGGGATTCCCAATGAGACATCTGCTTTGGTTCATGAACCTTCTTTTGAAGATTCCATCATAGGATCTTAAAGACCCCTTCCTTGCAAATGTTTCTTTTCTTTTGATGATGGAGGTCTTCTAAGATTCTTAATCATGATCAATTTTCTTTAATCGTGGATGAGGTCCTATACTAGGTATGCTCCTTCTACATGAATATCTTGAGCTATCTACCATACTCCTATATTCTTAGAAGATATTTCTAACCATGCATTTTGCTCTCATTATAAATGCTACTTCTACATGAGGATCTAGAACTCTATGTACTTCATGCTTCTAGATTCTAGAAGATGTTTCTAGCCATGAAATTTTTTATTTTATTCCTACATGCTTCTATCCTACTCAAAACCTTGAAAGAAGACTTTAAGTAAAGAGTTTGGCTTAGTCATAGTAGAGAACTAGAGGATCTTCCTACTTTTGCTTCTTTTCTTCTTCTTTCACCTCTTGAGTCATGTGAGCTTCCTCCCTTTCTCTTTTGTTGTTGTTGTCCTTCTTAAGCTTAAGACAATTGCTTTCGTAGTGTCCATATACTTGGCATCCATAGCATTGGATTTTGGACATATCTTTGTTGTTTGTTCTTCGTGGACCAAATTTGCCAAATTTTCCCTTTCTCTTGGCCATGGTAGCAAATGCTTGCTCCTTTGATCCCATATCTTCCTTTGTTTTAAGTCTGATTTCCTCTGTCTTGCATAGTGACCACATTTCACTGAGTGTGGTTGCTTCCTTCTTGGCATATATGCTTGATGTGAAGTTGCCCCAATCCTCAAGTAGAGCATTGAGTACAACAGTAGTCATTTCTCTGTCGGACATGACTTCCCCAAGCTCTTGAAGTTGATCCCTCATCTCAGAGATCTTCAAGAAGTAGGGAGTTATTCCTTCCTTGGATATCTTCATCTTGTACATTTCATTTCTTAGAGATATCACTTCTTCGGCTATGGATACCGAGAATAGCTCTACTATCTTATCATAAATTTCTTTTGATGTCTCAAATTTGGAGATATAAGAAATGAGAGAGTCCTTGATAGATTCTATTAGAATCCTTTGAGCTCTTGTCTCATCCTTATTATACTTGGCTAAGGCTTGAGTTTGTTCCTTAGCAGGGATAGTGATATTCCCTTTGATATGTTCTAGAAGTTCATTCCCCTTGAGAAGTAGATCAGTCCTCTTCTTCCATGCAAGAAAGTTATTGGTACCTACCAATTTGTTGCTTTCCTTGCAAAAAGGCATTGATGTATATTCAGAAGGGGACATATACTTGATAGATTTTGAAATGTAGTTGACTTCTTTTCTCCTTGAAGTCTTGATGGCTTGCTTTCCTTGAATCTTGATGTTCCTCAAGATGTTTTCTCCAAGCGGGCTTGCTTGATGATGAGACTTGCTTCATGATTTGTGCCTTGATGTAGGTCCCTCTTTGATCTGCTCTTCTTTGTAGGTGCCTTTATATAAGGCTCTTCTTCTAGCTTTGTAGTCTCCCTTGATGAATGATAGATGATAGACCTTCTTGTCCTTGATGTTATAGAGACTTCTTGGCTTGGTGCTTCAACTCTTGTAGATGTCCTTCCTTGATGAGTGTTCTTGAGATACCCTTTCCTTGATGTGTCACCTTCGTTTCGATACCATGTTGAAGAATCTAGGGTAATTAGGTGTAGTGTGATTCTTCGGGACTAGATAACAATTTGTGAAGTCTTTTTACAATTTGTCTTTATTAGCTTAATCTTCTTCTTCTCTTATTAATGCATGTGTGTGTGCTTCATCAAACTGCTATCAAAACATAAAATAAGAACACAAGATGTTGGCTCTCTACCAAGCCCAAAACCTCTCTTCTCTTGAGAGGGAAAACCTTCGATAAGTTTTCCCTTATTGAAGCTTCTTTCTTGATCAATTCCAAACCCTAGACCCTTGACTAGAAGATCCTCCAAGCACAAGTCAAGTCCTTCCTTTTCTCTGCACTATGTTTCCCCGACACTTTGTCTACCTCCTTTCAACAATTCATTCCCCGACACTTCGTTCTTCCTTCCACTGTTAGTAGACCTTCTAAAAGAGATACTTATCTTTTGTACTTAGTGATATCCTTCACCTAAGGATACTCCTTCCTTCTTTGATCAACCGAGTCCCTTCTTGATGTATAGTGGTAGGCTTAGTGTGACGGCACTGCAGCCCTAATTCTCACACGTGTGAGAGGTACCCTAGAGAGTTAGGATCCTTTTACCTTCGATAGAGAGAGAAACTTCTTCACTTGACTTGAAAGGGGCCTTGTAGACCTAATTTCTATGCTAAACAATGATGAACATGTGACTGTGACCTTACTGCTGATATAACCGCACACTGTCCTACCTTTTTCACTCATGTGTGACTGTATTAACCCTAGAAAACAGTTCTTAACTCTTCGGTGATGACTTCTCCTTCTTTGTTGCCCTTGGAGACTCTTCTTTCGTCCTTTAACTACCCTTTTCTTGCCTCCTTACTTCGCAAATTTCAGAGATACGTATGTGTTGTCTTTAAAGGAGTGGACAGCCTCTATATATAGAGGTTTGTCCCTCCTTTAGGCCGACTTGTAGATTGCAGACCGACTTATCTTATTTAATTTGGATTGCTTCTTTCGATGGTGCCACATGCTTAGGAGGAGACTTGACTTTGCTTGGAGGAGTATTCTTTGACTTCTATACAAACATATACATGGTGTAACATGCCCTTAAGGTCTTCAACATTTCCTTTTGAGAATTTCACTCACCTGTAACTCTTCAACTTGTGCTAAACCTATTTCAATGAGCAAGAAACTCATTGACATATGTTATAAAAATAATATTTCTTTTCTTGAATAAATACAAATATCAAAAGTACATTTATGAAGACCGAACCTAGTTACATTTCCTTCAACAAATGAGGCCATCTATGGCAGCGAAGGTGCAGCAAGGTTTGTTTCGGAAGCAAAACCTATAAGAGAGGCATGTGTGGTGCAGTGAGATGTATTGTGGGTTCAACAAGGGTTGGCTATGCAAACTTGGTACAGGCAATGGGCCCTTGTATCTGTTGAAGAATGTAACTAGGTTAGTTCTTCATAAATGTATTTAAGTCAAAATATATTATATTTGTCAAAAGAAAGAAAATAAAATTTTATTATTATTCTAATTGACTTGTTAAAGCACGGGTTTCATGCTTGGGACAATTATTTTTAGGTCAAAGCCTCCATTGCAGGCTTCTAAAGTTTGTGTCAAGTGTCCTTGTCCATGTCATAATGTAAAGAACCCTTCTTTGGAATTATTTGTCAAGGAAGAAATTTATTTTATATTAAAATTAGTCTTTTAGGCCTCCTCCACCAAGTCGGCCTCAAAACTAGACAAGTCAGTCTAAAATTGGGTAGTAAAATCACTATATAAAGGCAGCAGCTCGACCTCGTGTGTCTCTCATTCAACAAGTTCAATCTGCAACTTCTCGGGAAAGAAAAAGTGTGAATTTCAAGGAAGAAGAGGAAGAAGAATAGCGAAGGAGGAGGAGGTCTCTCACAAGCTTAAGAAGTCGAAAATTTCTCTCTCCTTCCCGCACGTGTGAAGTTGTGCAGCTGCTGGAAGGGGCCAAAATTCTGCAGTAACTAGGAGGCTGAAACCCTGCTGCTGCGGGTCGAAACTCTGCAACTGGGAAGTCGAATTTTTGGATTGTTGCTAGGTTGGAGCCACTGGATAAGAAGAGACTACTATATCATCTTGGAAGGCTAACTTGGTGGAGGAGGAAAGTTTGTTAGTCAAGGGTCTTGGTCCATCTCAATCTGAATTACTGAAGGAAGAGTTCTTGACTGGGTTTTCCCCTATATAGGGGTTTTAGCCCTGGCTGTCTACCTACATCTGGTGTCCTTGATCTTCATGTTTTCCTTTTGATAATTGCTTAATGAAACAAAGATAAAAAGAAGAACATAAGAAAATTAATAAGAACATAAGAATATCACAAGTAATTATCAACACAAGAAAATCTTTCTGCCTTTCTGATTTTATAACATGGTATCAGAGCTAAGGCGAAAGAAGGAAGGAAAAAGGAAGCCTAAAGATCTATTGAAAGAAGAATAAGGAGTTTCAAGGTTAATAGCAAAGGAGAAGGTCTCTCACAAGCTTAAGAAGTCGAAATTTCTCTCTTTCCCACACGTGTGAAGTTGTGCAACTGCTAGAAGGGGGCCAAAATTCTACTGCTAGAGGACGAAATTCTGCAACTGGGAAGTTGAATTTCTAGATTGTTTTTGGGTTGGAGCTGCTAGATAAGAAGAGACTACTATATCATCTTGGAAGGTTGACTTGGTGGAGGAGGAAAGCTTGTTGGTCTAGCGTCCTAGTCCATCTCAATCTCAATTACAGAAGGAAGAGTTCTTGACTGAGTTTTCCCCTATATAGGGGTTTTAACCCTAGTTGTCCACCTACATCTGGTGTCCCTGATCTTCATGTTTTTCTTTTGATAATTGCTTAATGAAACAAAGATAAAAATAACATAAGAAAGTTAATAAGAACATAAGAATATCACAAGTAATTATCAATACAAGAAAATATTTTTGCCTTTCTGATTTTCTAACGATATCATCATTCTAAAGCAATGGGTACAATAAGGGTTGCTAAAGCAAGGTTTTGATCTCAGTAAGTCAACCATAGTAGAAAGGCTCTCATACAAGACAATGAAGGCTTAGTCAACAATTTGTGCGGGTCAGCTCCTAAACTGGACCATCAAAGTAGGCCAGTAAGAGATATAATAGTGGCATAAGCACTTGAATTATAATTGTTTATAGTGGATTATCTAGTAGTAATGTGGTGCATAGTGTTGTTATGGTTGGAATATTGAATCAGCAGATTGAAATTGAATCAGTTCTGGGCATTGGTTGTAAACTTTACACTGTTGTGAAGTACTAAGTTAATCAGTTAAATTATTATACTAGACCATTTCTGTCTTACGGAGCTAAAATTTTATATTATTGATTACACAGTGTTCGATATATCATTGGAAGGCAATTTGATTGTTCAAAGAATATATCGATTTGATCACTATACTGAAAAATAAAAATAAAAATAAAAATTGTAAGCACTAGACCAAATTGCCCTAGTCTATTACAAATCACAACGAGACAATGATGCACAAAGACAACACAAGGTTTACCCTGGGAAAACCCACTTGGGGGAAAACCCAACAACCTTTTCCTTAGAGAAATTATTCAACTCAACAAGAGATATATCTAATTCTTTTAGTCAAACATAAAATCAAACTAACTAGCAACACAACCTTGGTCAAACTACCTTCTTGTCAAGTCAAACCGCTACCCAATAAACTCGACCAGCAACACAACCCTAGTCAACCTACCTTCTTTTCAATTCAAACCACTGCCCAATAAACTCGGCCTAGTCTGATCTACTAGGGCCGAATTTTGGCCTTCTTCTGCAACCAAAAAATCTTGATCCTATTGCCTAGTGATATGCCTAGAAACTCAGCTTGTCTTCCACATGTGTGAGGTCACAGAAAGAGAGAGAATCCACACGTACGAGGCCAAACAAATAGAGAAATAAGATGTTGGTTTGCTTGAACTTTGTCCTTCTTATATATGGCTTCTTCATCTAGATGAGTAGAAGATGTCTTGTGTGAGATCTGAATTATGCCAAGGCAGGATGATTTGGAGGGCCGACTTGACTTTCTTGGAGCCAAAAATTCAAATTTTAAAAATTTAAAATTCTCTTTTGAAGTCAACATGAAGAACATATGCTTCAATATACATGGAATTTATTATTACATATATTTGAAGGGCTAAAACATTAATTATGAGGACCGACCATAGCTACAAAAATTCAACATCCCCAAGGGTCAAGAGGCCAAGTTTTCTCTTGTATGCTGAAGTAAATTAGTTGGGTCACATGTGTGGGCCAACAGGGCCAATTGTGGGCTAAGGGTTTCAAGGCCAAAATTATTGTTGTGTAATTGTTGTAGCAAATTCGTGTAACTGTTGTAAGAAATCTTGCTCCTAAAGCTGAATAAAAGAGCCTAACATTTGCAGGTTCCCCACACTAGGGTTTCCTAGGTATATCTGTGTTATTTTTTTTATGTGATTGGTTTCATGTGAATTTGCTTCCGATGTTTATTGTTGTTAATTAACCCAGAGTATTGGTTGTTACAAATCAGGTAGATAAAATTTATTTTGGTTCTATTCTGTGAATATTTGTTGGGTAGTTAATCTGTAATTACGTTATAAAAAATAAAAATAAAAAACTTACCTAAGCTATAAGAGCAAGGACTATCATAAAATAGGGAATAAGAGGGTGGGTCATGACTGACCACAAAGGGTCCAGAAATACCACCTAAGTCAAACATTTTTACATAGATCATATAAGGCTTAAGCATGGCCCAATACAATACATGAGTACAAAGATAGTCACGCTTTGGCCAATCATGATACAATAAAACAAATAAACTACTCATGTGATGGGTCATATCCAGGGAAAAAATATGAGGTGCTTTGAAGTGAATCTTAGGCGTAACATGATGAAGAAGCAAACAGACACATGAAATGGGTGGATGCACTCACGAAGATGTGTGTTAAGTCATCAAGCTAACATTCCCATATGTGACTGTGTCCAACTCCATGCAAGTCAAACCTTCCAAGTGGCATGTGTAAATAGCAAGGACAAGTGTGCAAGAGACCTCCACTAATAAATAGATGTAAGTGTTGAGAAATCAATGATAGTAGGATTAGGGTTAGATTTCTCTTTCTTGATAATTACTTGTGAATTATGTTAGCTTCTTTTACTTGTTTTTTATATTATCTTTCATCAAGCAATTACCAAATTATATGTGCATGAAGATCACAAAACACAAGACACAAGATGTAGGCACTCTGCCAGCGAAAAACCCCTATCTAGGGGAAAACCCAGTCAAAATCTCTTCCTTAAATAGTTTTTCCTTGAGACTCTTCAACCTAGATTAAGACCTCCTCCATACCAAGCCAACCTCTCCTTCTTCGATCCAACCTTCAACCTAGCAGCAACAGCACTTCGACCCTAGTAACTTCAACTTGGCAGCTTCCAGCATTAGTAGCAGGTTCAACCTTGACAAGGAGACTTCAATCTCCTAAACCAGCCCACACGAGAGAGAGAGAGAGAGAGAGAGACCAAAACTTCGATTTTGTTCTTCCCTTCTTCCTTCACCAAACTTGCACCTCTTTCAACCTCCTTCTTCACCTTCGCACTTTTTCCCACCTTCCAGCTTCAGATATCAAACTATATAAGTGAGAGAGATGCTCCAAATGAAGTCAAACTGCCTTGTATATATAGCCTTCCAATGAGGTCGAATTGCCTTCCTTGAGGCCGACTTGATATTCTTGAGGTCGACTTGGTGTGGAGGTTACATAATTCATTTTTATCTCAAAAATAATTATTTTTACATCGTTTGAAAGCCCAAAAAGGGTCTCATAAAATACACAATGACTCTAATACTCTTTATTAATCCTAGGAGTTCACAAGGGGGACTTTAACTAATAAAATGATGACCCAAGAATGAAACCCGTTGTTTAAAAAGTCATTGTAACAATAATAAAAATTCTTTTGATAAATACATTTTATGAAGACCGAACGTAGTTACATTTTTTCAACAGTCCCTCTTAACTAGGGAGGTATTCATACGGAAGATCTCAAACTATATGAACTATGAAGAGTTTAGGCACCGCAATGCCATGGACTAGATTCCTGACCAGGGCAATCTATCCAAGGTCTCTCATCAGTTTAGGCACCGCAATGCCACAGACCAGATTCCTGACCAGGGAAATCTCTCCAAGTGGGACTAAGATGGACTAAAGCTTTCAGCCTCTCTAGGTACCATTAGGCTTACTTGCTAACCATCAACCCAGGGATCTAGGTGCATATCCGAGGTTAGAGCTCCATGACCAATGACACCCTCCCTACTTCGGGAACTAGTTACTAGACATCAACACATAATGTCGGCCAGATGTCCTCCCACGCAATGTATCTCACACACAATGCCTCAACAAATCTCTTCCAAAATTTTATCCTCATCAACAAAATCAACAGTATCAACTAAACCAAGCATGCTTCTAAGATACTCAAACTTCTTATTAGGAAGAGACTTTGTTAGTATATCAGCTACTTGATCGTTTGTCAGGACATACTGTAGCTTCACGATCCCATCCTACACCAAGTTCCTAATATAGTGGAACTTATTGTTGATATGCTTCGTCCTGACATGCAAAATGGGATCTCCAGACATCTTGATACAACTTTGATTACCACAATTAATCAGTAGGATCCAGAGGCTTCTAGAACAAATCTGTCAGAAGCTTCCTCAACCATACAGCCTCCTTTCCTACTTCACATGCAGCCACGTACTCTGCTTCAGCACTACTCAAAGCAACAATATCTTGCTTTCTACTCATCCATGAGATCATGGCAAATCCCAAACTAAAGCATCCTCTAGTAGTGATTTTTCCACCGGTCTCACTACTACCCCAATTTGAATCTGTGAAGCCAATCAACTTGACTTCCTTGCTATTGTACTTTAGGAAGTGATGTAGCGTACCACAAAGATAT
Organism: Pinus taeda; assembly: GCA_000404065.3. Taxonomy (NCBI): domain Eukaryota; kingdom Viridiplantae; phylum Streptophyta; class Pinopsida; order Pinales; family Pinaceae; genus Pinus; species Pinus taeda. Next base: position 12,283 of record APFE030054862.1, on the reverse strand, counting down.
CTCAATATATGCTTGGTAGTTATCCAATGATCATGACAAGGCTCCAACTGAAATTGACTGAGGATGTTCACGGCAAAACATATATCCGGCCTTGTACTTACCAGATACATCAAAGAACCCACCAACTAACAATAGAAGGTAGGATCCACGAGACATTAGTCAGATCTCCTCAACTTCTTGAGATTGGTGATCATAGGAGTAGTCATAGGCTTGGAATCCATCATCCCAAATTTCTGCAACAACTTGATGATGTACTTTCCTTGCCCCAAATATGTCTCTCCGGGATTTTGCCATACTTCCAGACCTAGGTAATAGTGCATCAGTCATAGATCCTTCATCTCAAATTCAGCTGTCAGCATCTTCTTACATTCTTGTATGCTTCTCCCCACACCTGTGATGAATAGAATATCGACATACAATAGAATAATGATTGGCTCATTATTCACAACCTTGATGTAGAGATTAGAATCAACAAAACTCTTCACGAACCCAATTCTTATAATGTATGAATCCATTCTTACATACCATGCCCTAGGAGCTTGCTTCAAACCATAAAGGGCCTTCTTGAGTCTACAAACATAAGTGTCCTTGTCATTTACCACAAAGCCTTCAGGTTGCTCAATGTATACTTCCTCATCGATGGTCCCATTCAGAAATGTTGTCTTCCATTTGATGGATGTTCCATCTCAGTATAGCTGCCAATGAAACCAAAGATCTAATGGTAGTATACCTTGTAGTGGGTGCAAAGGTTTCTTCATAATCTATTCCTTCCTTCTGAGAGAAACCCCTTGCAACAAATCTGGCCTTTTATTTATCTATGCTTCCATAAACAGCGTGTTTGATCTTGTAAATCCATTTTGAGGTGACAATCAATTTGTCACTAGGTCTAGGAATGATTTCCCAAACCCCATTCTTCATGATGGATTGATATTCTGCCTGCATAGTTTTCTTCCATACTTCTTGATGAGAAGCTTCTTTAAATGTAGATGGTTCTGCTTCAATTAGTTTAGTCATATATGCAGCATATCCAGAATATCTCTTCGGCCTTTTGCTTTCCCTAAAGGTTCCTTTCACAACTCCATGCCCTTCAGCATCTTCAAGAGTAGCTTTTAACCAATTTGGCCTCTTCCTTGTGCTTGGTATGACCACAGGTTGAATAGACCCACTTAGTCCCTCTTCTTCCTCTTGAATTGTAGAAGGGTTGTCAGGTTGTACTTCTTCTTCTTCAAATATGGGTAGATCTTCGTCATCGGAATCAATAGGAATATCCTTCGATCTTTTGTAGGCTTGATTCTCGTCAAATATAACACCCCTACTTACTTCAATGTGTCTCCCTTCCTTGATGTAGATTCTATATGCCTTTGAGGAGAGACTATAGCCAACAAAGGTCCCCTTGATGCTTGTAGAGTCCAACTCCTTTCGTTTGTCTTTTGGAACATGGATATATGCAGGACCCAAAGATTCGGAGATGGTCCACCTTGGCTTCTTTCTGTGAAGTGTGCCTCAAGGTGTCATATTATTGAGAATATTATGACGACTTCTATTTTGAATATATGCAACTATCATTGTTGCTTCTCTCTCTCACTCAAGTAGCATTGTCCATGCATCTTCTTCAATTGTCCTATTCTTTCTTTCAGCCACTCCACGTTGTTCGGGATAGTAGGGAACAATAAGCTCCCTCTTAATTCTTGCTTCTTTACAATATGCAATCAATTCTTTAGAAGTGTATTCCCCACCATTCTCGAATCTCAAAGTTTTTATCTTTCTTTCAATTACGGTTTCCACTTTGCATCTAAACTCCTTGAATTTCTCAAATACTTCATCCTTTTTCTTGAGAAGATAGAACCATGTCTTTCTAGAGTGATCATCAATAAATGATACATAGTAAAGACGACCTCCAAGTGATTTGTTAGACATGGGCCCACACACATCAGAATGTATGAGGTCCAATATTTCTTTAGACCTTGTTTCACTATTTGAAAATGGGTTTCTTGTATGTTTTCCAAAAGAGCATCCCTTGCAAACTCCTTCATGATCTTCTTTAATATCGGGGATGCCATGAACTAGATGTTTAAGAGTAGAAATGACCTTGTAGTGAAGATGACCATATCTTCTATGCCATAGCTGAATAGGAGAGATTTCCATATGGATTAGTGCTTGAGGAGGTAGTGTAACGACTTTATACAAACTTCCTTCACGAACTCCAATAACCCTAGCTTTATCAATACTTAAATCTTTTCCCCAAACCAAGACCTTTCCATCAACAAAAGCAACTCTATCCACTTCATCTTCTAAGCAAGAAATCGAAGGAAAATTCTTTTTCAAACTTGGAACATATAATTGTTGTTGAGATGTAGTTTTTGCTCCATTCTCCAACTTCAAAGATGTTGATCCTAGGCCTCTAACAGCATAGCTTTTGTTGTCTCCCAATTCCACTACATGGGAAGATGGTTCCTTTGATAGAGTTTGTAGTTGCTTACTTTCCCTTGTCATTTGCCTTGATGCTCCACTGTCAATGATTCGTGCATTATCATCATTAAGTGATCTTGTAAGTGCAGCTAAGAACCCTTGACTTTTGATCTTGTTGAATAAGTAGTAGACAATCTTCTTGATCCATTTTCTAGTAGAAGTGAATCCCATTCTTATTATAGGAGGAGTAATTATTTCCTTCAAGCCAACGAAGTGATATTCAATCTTCTTCGACCTTATTTGATACCATGTCTAGAAATCAATGCTAGTAGGATTAGGGTTAGATTTCTCTTTCTTGATAATTACTTGTGAATTATGTTGGCTTCTTTTACTTATTTGTTATATTATCTTTCATCGAGCAATTACCAAATTATATGTGCATGAAGATCACAAAACACAAGACACAAGATGTAGGCACTCAGCCAGGGCAAAGCCCCTATCTAATGGGAAAACCCAGTCAAAACCTCTTCCTTCAATAGTTTTTCCTTGAGACTCTTCAACCTAGACAAAGACCTCCTCCACACCAAGCCAACCTCTCCTTCTTCGATCCAACCTTCGACCTAGCAGCAGTAGCACTTCGACCATAGCAACTTCGACTTGGCAGCTTCCGGCATCAGCAACAGCTTCGACCTTGACAAGGAGACTTCGATCTCCTAAACCAGCCCATACGAGAGAGAGAGAAACACACACACACCAAAACTTCAATTTTGTTCTTCCCGTCTTCCTTGACCAAACCCGCACCTCTTTCAGCCTCCTTCACCTTCGCACTTTTTCCCACCTTCCAGTTTCAAATATCGAACTATGTGAGTGTGAGTTGATACAAATTGCCAACCCTGAACTCAAAATCATCTTAGAAAGTTTTTTTTTTAAACATGTACCTTTCCATCGATGAATGCCACCTTGAAACCTTTGACTTCCATTGCCGAAATGGACACCAGGTTCTTCTTGCGATCAAGTACATAAAAGATATTCTATAAGTGAATCGAGTGACTCTCATTCAATTGATAGGTAACATTCCCTACACCCTTTCCGGCATAGGTGGCATCGGCTCCAATTATAATCCCACGATTGTTTCCATCTCTACCAAATTAGAGAGAGCACCCTTCTATCCGATGGAGTGCCTTGAAGCACTACAATCAATAAGCTAGATTCCCAAAGAATCTAAAGGAGAGGGCCAATACAAGATATCACTTCTTTATCTTATCAGAAACAACATTGGATTCTTCATACCTAGGGTTCCTTGCTTTCTTGAAGAGTTAGTCGTTACCTTGATGACCTGCACTGTCATTCCTCTAATCATTGAAGATGTCCCTGGAACGATTGTTATCACCATCAAGTGATGTGTCCCTACCATTCAGACACTCCTTTGCATAATGGCTGAACTAGTTATCTGGCTTTCCTTCCACCCTGAGATCCGATCTTCCCAATGAAGTGATCTTTAGGTAGGCCATATTTCGTTGCGCCATTATGATAATATTCTCTGCTTCGATTTCATCCTTAGTGAATTTCAAGAGGGATGAGGAACCCATTGATCCTTTTATCCTTTCCTAACTGTCTTCGGTGATTGCTCTTTCACTCTTGCTTGGGCATTGTCTTCACCTCAGCTCCGATACCATGTTAAGTTTAGGTATGTTCTATGCTTAGAGCAATTTATTTCAATTTTCAAATATCTTTAGCAATCACATCACCATTAAAGTAAACTACAGATAGAACATAAACCTAAATCGCAGAAGACAAGCCAAGACAAGAGGACACAAGATGTGGCGCTAGCCAGGGACAAACCCCAATGTGGGGAAACCCTTGATCAATTCTTCTTATATGTTCTTCAATAGTTCAACAGAGAGAGAGAGACAAGGATAGTACATTTACAACAGAAGTCAATACTTCGACTAATATATTATCTCTACATGATATCAGTTGAAGAGATGTTGCTTCAACTGATTCTCCAAGGTGACTCATTCACCTATCATGTGTTGCATCTCGTCCATATGTTGCACCTCACCGTGTTGCACCATGCTGCACCCATCATCACAATACTGGACCTCATGCTGTTGTTGCCCTAATGTTTACCTAGTGCCACGGCTGCACCATTGTTGCTTTGTGTCCTAGCTACATCAAGTACTATACTGTTGTCCCATACAACACTCTTCTTGCAGTTGTCCATGCTTTACCATTTTGTTGTTGTCCATGATTCTTCATGGTTGCAACTGTCCCATGTTGCATCATGTTTTACCATGCATGCTATAATACTTCATCATTGCCATACTGTCCCATTGCAGCACCTATGTCTAGCAATACTGATCATATGTATTATTGCCCATCGTTGTTATGACTGTGTTCAGGTTAGGGCTACCACACAGTCAGGAGATGAGTCCTTTTAGCACTGCAGTTTATCTTGAATAGCTTTCCCTCATGCCACATTGCCCCTTGAAGGTGTTGTCCACCCTTGACAGTCCTTGACACAACCTCAGCTATGTGCTCTGGCTTGCAGCCTAGCACAACAACTAGTTGTAGCACTCTACCTTCCGAAATGATACCCAAACAGCAACGTTTCTTTCCTCATGAACTCAGGCAAGCTGACAACACTTACCTGCACTCAAACACATACATATACAGCCCTGAATCTCTCCTCCTTGTGGCTATGGCTTCCCTGTCTTGCTATTGTCCATGGCCACATTGCTTCATGCTATGATAAGGTCCCTTCTGCTGCGGATGAAGTCCTTCTTATGTTGCGACTAAGGTCTTGACTCAGGGCTCCTCTTAACAATAGTTTAGGGCTTCCTCTTGACAGTGGTTTAGGTCTCCCATTAGCTACGGATAAGGGCCTTCCCTCTGCTGCGGTTAGAGCTCCCTTTGTTGTGGATTAGAGCCTTCCCTTTGCTGCAGATTAGGGCTCCCTTACTACGCATTAGAACTCCTATTGACTGCAGCTAGGGCTTCTTAGATCTGCTGCCAAATCTCCTCCAAGGCTGCGGCTAGGGCTCTCCTAGATGACTGCTTCTAGGGATCTTTTAGATGACCCTCTCCACTACGTCTTCCTTGAGAGAAGACAAACCCAAGATAAGTGGAGAGAGGGATATCATGAGAGTTGTGTTCTCAAATGATTAAAGGCACCTTTATTTATACAAAAACGTGGAGCACGTGAGGGGTTTATTTGGTTGCTGGCCAACCTTGACAAATTGTCCCATAACACAAATAAATTAATATCTCCATGAATACTTATCAGAATCGGATGATCTTTAGATCAATCCTACACCTCTCGATGAGAGGGATCCAAGAAAAATATCAGCTGCCATTAATAAGATGACCCACATGGAGTTTGGCCCTAGTTGCCAATTTTAACAGACTTTGACTCAACAAAAATCCTAGAGCACTCAATGGGTGCCTTGACTTATTGATCATTGACCAAAGCATGAAACCCATCCTTTAATAAGTCAATAAAAATTCCCTTCTATAAATAATTTTCTTTTCTTTCTTTTGATAGATACATGACTCAAATTCAATTATGAAGACTGGCACTAGTTACATTTTTCAACATATCCAACGATGGATGACCTCAAGGCTAGAATAGACACAAAAAAAAACCTGAAACACTCATGCCCAAAGGTGCCATGTCAACTACCATAATCCAAGTGCTAAAACCCTTACATATTGTATCAAGATGTTGGAAATCTATTATGAAGCAAAGTGTGCAGCTAAAAGAGGTGTCTAATCCATCAAATCTGACCATTAGACAAGGATAGACACAAGAAATCCTAGAGTGTTTTTTTCCAAGGATGACAATGTTGAAAACCCCCTCTATGTTGGAACTCCATCAAAGAGGCAGGGTTTTCACCAAGTAAGATGTCTATCCAATCAATCTTGACCCCAAGAACACAATACACACAAGAAAATACTAACTCCCTTGTCCAAATAGTGAAATCCATCAACCATACCTTGAAACCCTAGGACACAGTAAATGTGCCAACAAGGTGCGCGCTCAAGGATAAAAATTGTCTATAATGTCTAATATCACTCTATAAGCACAATAGACACTCATGAAGCTGGGCATTCCATCGCAAAGTCCATATCTCAAAACCAAGCTCAATCCCCTCATAGTGCTTCAGAAGGTGACAAGGAAGAGAGTGGTTTGACCAAATGGTTGTCTAATCAGTTGAATATCATCATGAAAGAGCAATGGACATGAAAATAGGCAAATGCTCCTCATTGAGAGCTCAATGCTAATAACTCATGCCAATTCCCCTAGGGTCATCCAAAAGATGATAAAGAGGTAAGAACTGAACTAAATTACCTCTATGTGATGAACAAAGCACAACAGAAATAACAAGTACAAGAGCACTCCTCTAGAAAATCAAGAATCAATGCGTCATTCCAACCTTTGAGAGACTCCACCAAGGCATTAAGCAGCACAATGAAGTATCAGCATGATCATCAAGTGAGCAACATCCTTAATACTAACCACACAAGGAAACACAAAGAACCAAGGAACATATCATCCAAACACTGAAGAAAGCAGCTGCGACCATAAAGAGCAACATCCAATAACTCCATCCAAGTGGATCACCATGCTCGAGCAAAGAAAACTAAGGTTTGTACCCTTGCAATAAGCATTTACCACTCATGTCAACATGAGTTGTGATACCATGGTTTACAAATTTTTTGCCATTTGTTTCCAATTTTGTCTATTTCCCAAGTTGATGACCACTACCAAGTTTTTGCCAAATTTTTCAACATATTTTGGTAGATCACCTAGCTCAACAATGTGTAGTCATATAGGGCATATTATATGGCTGGTGTTGTACAAAGGCTTGCCAAACAAATTCATACTGGCCAAGACTGCTATTCTAATTGATGACAAATGTCAGCAGAGACGAGACCAGAAACAGCTAAACATATCCTTTGGGAATTCCCGATTGCTAAAAGTTGTTGGAAGATTGTTCACAACAAATTCAACTCACTACCACAAGAATCAATTAACTACCGTACTCCTTTGTGCTTGTAAGCCTCTTGTTCTGACCCATTACTGCAGTCTTTGGCATTGTATTCAGACTTTCAGTCCATGGTTTTGTATCGTCTTTGGAAGATCTGCTATAAGTATATTTTTGAAGGTTTCGTAGGTTCTGTAGAGTCCTTTTGAAGAATAGCTTTGATGAATTGTCAGATCAAGTTAGGGCTAAGCGATATTTGTTGAGAAAAGATGATAAGGATCACTCTGTCAGAGCTCAGTCTGACCTTATTGCAGCCCTGGCAGCCCTCGCTAAAATAAGCTAGATGATCTCTCGCTTTTCATTTGTACATGTACGTTTCTGTATAATATAAGTATTTTTCAGAAAAGGAAAAGAAACAATGAGACATAATAAACATGTTATGACCAATTATTTATATAGTTCACCTTTAAACAGTATACTGTCCTGGGAAAGTATACAAAAGCAAATGTTAAAATCCATGTCTCCTTAGTGTCTTGGATGTTGGCCAATGGATAAAACACTGAGATTGATCTCAGTACTAGCAAGCTATACCTGCATTTCCTAGACGGCAAATTTCTGCAACATCACCACCAGAACAAAATGCCCTTCCTATGCCCTGCAAGAATAAACACTGTTAAAATCAACCCATGCATGCCAGCCAGAATTTTATGATCAGTAATATAAATCATATGTGTGAATTTGCATTTAATCTTATAGGTTGCATCAGGCAAATCAACATATGGCTCTGCAAAGGAAAAAATGAAAAAAGAAATAACATGAATTAACACTAGAACCAAACGCATAGCTCATCTATAATCAATCGGCACAGTATCATATTCAATTGAAAGCAACAAACTCTTGTCTAGGCATAAATATCAGTGTTGCACTAATCGTGATAAAATCGTAAAATCACGATTTTTTAAAGTTTGCGATATAATCGGCCGAAAAATAAAAATAAAAATAAAAATAAAAAAAACAACGATTTTTATGAAAATATTGCGATTTTTGGGGAAAAATAATGGAAAAAATAAATAAATAAATAAATAATAATAATAATTATTTTTCTTTTTTTGTTATGAGGACGTGACCCAAGCTAACCTTGTCACCAGTAGAGGACGTGGTCTACCTCCTGTAGCTCCTAGTTCTTCAGCTTCTAGAGCACAGCAAAGTCTATTGCCAACTCCACTGACATCTACATCTAAAGGGGCAAAGGAAATCAGTGGTATTAGACTTTAGTTATTTGGTTCATTTCATTGTTTATGACATTATGACTCATGACATGAGATACATTATTATATTTTTTGTTGATATTTTGAGGCTGAGTTGGGAGTCATGAGTCAGGACTTACTATTCAAGACATGATTCACTGTTATGTGTGATGTGGCACTAGAAATGATATTAAACATCTTATATATTAGTTCTTTTATCATATTTATGTGTCAATGTATTTATTTTATATTGTAGACGCTTTAGATATTAAAAATTTTGAAAAAAAAAATGGATCTTTTTGTATGTTACGATTTTTTCCCAATTTTTACCGATTTTTTCCCAATTTTTACAATTTTTTCCCCGCACCGATTTAATCCTAATAACGATTAGTGCAACATTGATAAATATACATGGAAATGCACCTTGTATACAGTTAATATCTGGACAACTACAAATGCAAGCCGTATATGGAGTGAGTTGTTTCAACAGGGTTAAACACCATAAAAATATGCAGGTCAATTCAAATGATCATAAATACAAGCTATAGATCTAAGTAACTTAAGGACTTGAAAGGATGGCCGAATCAATGTGTACATAAAGTATCTCCAGGGTACAATAATGTGTATAAAAAACCTTAGATAAAGTGATTTAAACGTTAATAAAAAATTGTATTTATGATCAACTTCGCTAAGTTTCAGGAAGATCCAACTTTGGTGTAACCATACACCCTGCATCCCAATAAGCATCTAAGCTAGCCTAGTACCCTGGCTAACTCAATTTCCCTCCCACTTAAGTAAGTTTATTTCTTATGGATGTGTCAATGCAAAGCTAGCTAACATTGAAGTGGTAACATTAAAAAATATTCGAGTCATTAATTTGTGTCATGTCAGAAATGTGACCATATGTAACATTTAAATGTTGAGGTTAGGATTAGATGGTGAAAGTTTGAAACCACCTTAACCACCTTGGAGTTTATAAATGTGTAAATTGAAATATTATGTCTAAGAGACATGTATCATTGCATTGTTAATAAAAATCAATTAATTATGTATTCTTTCTACACCATTGTGAATTTGAGCACCTTACTTTCCTATATGGTATTGAAGCAACATTCGAGCTTGTTGACCTGAAGATAAGTCACAACCAAGAAAAGAAAAGACACAGATGCTTTAGAGTCTATAACATACATTTGTGGGTTCAAAACAACAAAATTTAAAATGGTAACTCTTAGACTTTGTTGTTGCTCAGATTGTACAGGTATTGTGACGACATAGGTCAAGGGCTGTCACTCTGATCCCCGACCTCTCTGTTCTAGTTGTCTCCCAATAGTAGGCTATGAGGGTAGTCCTATGGAAATGTGAAGACGAAGGACAAGTTGGCAACCAACAAGTCCGAAAGACACGATTGAATAACCTAGCTACTTGATTAAATTTAGCAAGACTTAAAGATTAGATTATATTTAAATGTGAGACCAGTGCGTTATGGAGTCAACTTCTTGCTTATTATCAATTTGATGTTAAGTAAACGGATGAACAATTGTTGCTTGGATGCTTGACTATCCTAGATGAAGTGTAAATCCTATAAGCTAGGTGAAAAGCAAAATCTTGGTTGATTTTAAGTTAGATGCCTATTCCAAGTGTAACCTTCCTCTTAACCCTTATGGAGTCAACTTCTTGCTTATTATCAATTTGATGTCAAGTAAACGGATGAACAATCGTTGCTTGGATGCTTGACTATCCTAGATGAAGTGCAAATCCTATAAGCTAGGTGAAAAACAAAATCTTGGTTGATTTTAAGTTAGATGCCTATTCTTAGTGTAACCTTCCTCTTAACTATTTTGGAACTAGTCCCTACAGTTGGTTGTGGGATAGAAGCCAACAGGAAGCAAGCAGAGGCTTGATTAACGATACCCCCCCTGTGTTCTAACCACCCGATGCCTCTGACGCTGCAAAGACTGTGGCTCTGACGACTGCAAGATCACCATGTTAACCACTAAAGATGTGCTAAGCCCCTCAAGCTAAATTGAGAAACGTGGTCCTATTCTCTATCAACCAAGCTTATGCTTGAAGGTAAATTATTAATGCAAAAAGCTATCCCTAGTATGCAAGTGCAAGAGATGAACGCTCTTAAGGTGAGATTACTTATTTTGTTAAGTACTTAATGACAATGATTTTCAATTAAGAACAATAAGGTACTTAAACAATAAATGAATAAAATCTCAACCACAAGAGAAAGCGTTCAAGCATAACAATGCTAAAGAAATGTGGCAGTGATATAAACAGACAATTGCTCAAAGACAAGATTAATCCTACTTAAGACAATTAACAATCTCCAAGATTATAATCAATAAATCACCAACATGTCAATTAGATACAAGAGAGAAATTTGAATCTCTTATCACAGTTATGATCAGAATAGCATCCACAAGAAATTACCAATTTAACAATGAGCAATGAATCCACTCAATGACAGTAATGGCAATGAAAAATTAAGAGCATTAATCCACAATGTCACTTAGAGCAATTAGCCAATTAAACACTTATCAACTTGATTAAAGCACTTGTGTGAATGTAAGAGTGTAAAAGATGCCAATGACTAAAACTAAGCCCAAATCACTTCAACCATGAATCATTATGAATTGTAAAATTTTCTTACTCAATTTTAGAGACTCATATGTGATTTATTATTGCTGCAAGCTTGTATTCAGAGGTCTACGATTTTATATCAACAGTCAAGAAGTGATGCAAGATGCCAAAGATAAGCTAGAAAAACAATGCATTTAACTTCCAATGATATTCATTTGATTATAGGACTGCTAAGACAATATAGACCAAATATATTATGCTCAGATCAAACCTCAAAATTATGTATATCAAATTTGTAATAACTCAGAAAATCAGTGATTCAATCCTTCATAAACCGACAAGGTGCCTAAATATTAATGCCAAATAAGTTCCAATGATTAGCTAATCAATTTGAGTGATTTTTAGACGATTTTCAGTCAATTTTAATGATTCTTATTTAGCTTATATGACTGCATAAATGGCTGTAGCAAATATATCAGATCTGGAAATCGCCCAACAATCCTAAAAAAAAACTTATATGCAATCAATTTAACCACAAGGTTAATGTTCAATGCCTTAAGTGACTTGTTAATGAATTTAGGCTTACTTTATGTCTGTTGATGCCCTGAACACATTGTTGTAACAACATATATGCAATCAATTTAACCACAAAATTCAAATTAATACGGATAATGGTTTTCGGGGGGGCGGGTAGGTAGTAAGTGGTTTAGAAGGGGGAGGTCTGAAATGCATGAGAGCCTGACAGCTGTAAAAAATAGTATATTAAAAACAACTTTTCAGAGGGGGGATGAGGGGCTAGGTTAAAAGTCGAATAGGCAACCCTCCCAGAAATTCAACGATAACCATTGATTAATTCTCCACACATCTTGAGGCATGAAAGATTAGGGTGGTTTAATAGTTAAGTGTGGTGTGGGGCATACATTTAATTTTGACTATTTTCGATTTGACTTGTGACTTGACTTATTTGGCATAAGATAAAATGTGGCTTCTATAGTTTGGAGATTAGGTTTGTTATTTTTTAAAACTAAGTTTTAATATTTTAAATAAATAATT
>APFE030054857.1:0-12585 GCA_000404065.3 Pinus taeda | reverse complement strand
GTAGTCCCAATTTTGGGATCTAGGGGAAATCTCTGTGTATATGTGTTTTATGTGTTATGCTCTTACATTGTTTATTTTCTGTATTTTAGAATTCGTATGTAGGTAATTTTTGTATGGGGTTAAAACCTATAATTTCTTGCATGTTATACCCTGAAACAAGCATGTCACCTACATACAATAAAAATATAATATAACTCCCATCGTTTTTCTTTTTCATATAAACATGATGGTCAAAGAGACATCTAGTATAACCCTGTTCATACATAAACCTGTCAAATTTTAGATACCATTGCCTTGGAGCCTAATTTAGGAAATACAATCTCTTCTTCAATTTGCACACTAATTTCTCCTTCGCTTTGACCTCATACACTTGTGGCTGCTGAATATATATTTTTTCCTCCAAATCCCCATGGAGAAAGCCTGTCTTTACATCTAATTCTCAAGATGCAAATCTTCTGTTGCCACTATACTTAAAATAGTTCTGATTGAAGTCATTTTAACAATAGGAGAAAAAAGTTCATCAAAGTCTATACCTATCTTTTGTGCAAGCCCCTTCACCACAAGTCTAGCCTTATACCTATTTTTACCTCCATCTTCTTCCTTCAACATGTAAACCCATTTATTTTGCAATGTTGTTTTACCTAAAAGAAAATTGACTAAGTCCCAAGTCTGGTTATGCACCAAGGATACCATCTCTTCTTCCATGGCTTGCTCCCACTTCTTCCTGGTTTCTACCTGCATTACTTCTTCACATCTTTTCGGTTCACCAGAATCAGTCAACAACACATACTATAATGAAGGAGAGTATTATTTAGAGGGTCTACTTATCCTAGTAGATATTCTAACAACACTTTTAGGTGTTTCAGGTGCCTGTTGCTATTGTGGTTGTTGTGGCTGCTAATCATTATGATTTTTCAGGCACCTTTACTTTTTCTATGATCTCATCAAGAATTGTGTATTCTTTGTTTTCCTTTTCCTGTTTCTTTCTTTGCACTTGATCCTTATACAAGACCTTTTTATTGAATATGTCATCTCTTCTCCTAATGATTTTGTGATTTCATAATCATATAAGTGATAACCAAAATCATTAACACCATATCCAATAAAGGTATATTTCTTTGATTTTTCCTCAATCTTTGTTCTATTTTCTTTATTGATGTGGACAAAGGCTTCACAACAAAAAGTCTTTAAAAATGAGTAGTTTACTTTTTTATCTGTCCATGCCTCCTGAAGAATACCACCATCCAAGCAACTTGAAGGCCCTATTTTTATTAGATAAACAACAATATATACAACATCTACCCAAAATTTTAAGGGAAATCCTGCATGCAATCTCATGCACCTTGCCCGCTGCATGATTGTCCTGTTCATCCTTTTCTGACACACCATTTTCCTATGGTCTCCTTGGAACTGTCTTCTCTCTATGAATTCCATATTCTAAACAATATTGATCAAATTCTTTGCTACAGTATTCACCTCCATTATCTGATCTGAGACACTTCAACTTCTTTCTTGTTTCATTCTCAACCAAATATTTCCGTTTGTTGAAAGTATAAAATACCTTAGATTTATTTCAAATACAATAAATCTAGGTTTTCTTATTTGCATCGTCAATAAAAGTAACATAATAGCGATATCCATTGAGAGATGATACCTGAGCAGGTCCCCATACATCTCTATGCACAAGATCCAATTTTTCTCTCTTCTTTTCCTTCCCAACTATGAGAAATATGACTCTCTTCTATTTTCCATAAACCCAATTTTCATAGAAATCCAAATCAACATGCTTCAATCCAGACAACAAATTTCTTGAGTGAAGAATTTGCATCCCCTTATCACTCATGTTTCCAAGTCTATGATGCCACAATGTCGTATATGCTCTTGTGGAGGTTAAATAATTAACATAATTATAAATACCATTGCATAAATACAATGTACCAACCTTTTCTCCTTTTGCTATTACCAGGGCTCCTTTAGTAACCTTCTAGGTTTTGTCCGTGAATATAACTACATAATATTCACTACCTAACTACCCTATTTACATTATATTTCTCTTTAGATATGGAACATGCCTTACCTCATTCACTATCCATTGGTTTCCATTTTGTTTCTTTATAAAAACATTACCCATTCCAATGATTTTACAGGGTTTACCATCACCCAAATGAACCTTTCCAAAATCTCTTGGAACATAGTCATTAAACAGTTTCCTACTAGGTGTGGCATGGAATGAAACCCCTGAATATACCACCCAGGCATCAATAATATTATCTAATGAAAGAATCAAAGCATCTTGCAACACATTACCTGTCACATTCACTTCATGATTGTTCTCTTGTTGTCCATCTCCTTCTTTTCCCTTCCGAGATATGTAGTCTTTCTTCAGGTGTCCTTTCTTCCCACATTTCCTGCACACTATCCCTAATCCGGATTTGGGTCTGCCTTTTCTTTACTTATTGTAATTTCCTGGGATCCTTTCTCTTTCCATTTTTTTCCTAGGATCCTTCATCTTTCCCTTTTTGTTCCCCTAGTCTCTATGATAAAATCATTACATGATGTCTCACCAAAGATTTTATGTTGCATTTCCTCACTAAGGATGACACCAACAAAATCATCAAACTCTAAAGTGCTTGATCCAGAGACAAAGTTACTAATAGCAATAACTAAGCCACTCCAACTTTCTGGAAACGAGCACAAAATTAATAGAGCCATAACTTCATCATCAAAATTTACCCCTGCAAAACTTAATTGACAGGTAAGTTTGTTAAATTCATTTAAGTGATCAACAACCAATCCACCTTCTTACGCCTTCATATTAAATAAATGCTTCATAAGAAATACCTTATATGATGTCGAGGGTTTTTCATATAGTTTGGCCAATGTTGTCTTTAAACCTTTTGTTGTTGTTTCCTTTCAAATTTTGAATTCCATTGACACTTCCAAACACTACTGTATTATTCCCAACGCCTTTCTATCGAGAATCTCCCATTCTGTGTTCGTCATACTTGTCAACTTCTTTCCTTTTCTGCTCAATGGTAGGAAAATATATTTTTGATACAAATAATCCTACATATGGGTATTCCATAGATGGTAATTTTGGTTATTTAATTTCTCAACACTAAACCTACCATCTTTTACCATTTCTCCCACTCAAACCAGGAACCCTTCTTTCCTGTGAGTTTATCACCCAAATAGACATTTAGCTATGATACCAGTTGTTAGAAAATAATTAACAGAGCAATGGAATGCAAAAGATATTGCGGAAACATAAATACAGAAACACTTAAAACAAGAGAGACACATATATATGTGGTTCACCAAATTTGGGCTACATCCATGGAGAAACAACTAGTTCTTCCTTTTATATTATCTAGAAAAATGAAGAGATACAACCTACAACAAATCCGTTGTAATTTCCTCTTTGCTCTCACACAATCTCCTCTCTCTTTCTCACTCATAATCATAATGAAAAGTTGCAATGTAATTCCCTCATATAAGTCGAGGGTTTCCTTCTAGGGAGTAAAAACCCTAAATTAACATAACCTCTACCATCATATCATTTCCCTAATGAATGACCTAGATTGACTACGAAATTACAATATTTTACAAGTAAAATTTTCATCTATTTTTAGTTTTGGGGGTGCTACCCTGAACTCCCACTGAGGGCCCACTAGCCCCCGGAGCCCCCAATATGGGGGATAGTCCCCCTTGGACCCCCACTTGGGGGGGGGAGGGAGGGGAGGGGACAAGTCCCCACCACACTCCCCCACGTGGATGTATGTACAGTCTTCCTGGGGTATACACCTAGCTGAAATAACTACTATGAATTAGGAAGATAATCAAGTTTTGTTGACATTGTTGGAAATCCGTCAACTAAGGGGCATCCCCGATGTGAAGTCCCAATTAGACCTCAAACCATTTGGAGTAGGAGCCAAATCCTAAATATTGGCTCGGTTGCCATGTATTCTTATAGATTTGCCTTGGCTCTAATTGTCAACAAGAGAGGAATGTGTGGTGTCTTTAGAGAGCAATAAGGTGTGTCTCATGGGTGTTTGATCATATGTGTTTCAAATTTATTTCACTATGAAGGGGAGGGAAAGTGATCCTAGAAGAGAGAGGTAGTAGTACCACCCTAGTAGGGACACACATGAACAAGAAGGATGTGTACAACATCAAGTGAAATAGTCCACAAAATATGCTATGATCATTACAACCAATTAATGAGAAAGATCTATCTAGTATCCCATGGAATAGTACACAAGGATAGGAAAAAAACAACAACCATTACCACATTATTATTAAGATAAACACTAAAATAACCAAAATAGTTCAACTACTTTAGCACAGATGGAAGCAAACATGAAATACAAACATCCACAAAATAGTCTTACAAATATTCATAATGCATGCATGAAGAATGTGTTGGCCTTGAAGGCTTATGTTATTAAGTAAAAGTTCCAAGACACATGTATACAATGAACATCACTAGCTCCAACAATGGAGCGTTGGAGCCATTCCTTTATCCTCAAAAGAACTAGCTTATCTCTCTAACGACTTACGGGAGGAGCCAAGGTGAAGAGTCCTTTACGCATACAATGAGGGTGTATATATAACCAAGAGGTGATGCTTCAACTTCCTTGTGACTCTTTGGGTACCCTCATGATTGTTTGACTTCCTATGACTTTTCAAACTTACATGACTCTTCATACTATCAATGTGTCCTTTGGGCTTCCACTTTACAATACATTTCGAATAGGTCATTACATAAACCACAATAATGATGTGGCATGTGATGACTTTTGATAGGAGATGACATGAACTGCATGATGATATGACAATGCCAAGTTGTCCTTCTTGTTTCTTCTTTGATCTAGATTTAAACAAGAATGCAACAAATTATAGATATAACCATACATATAGAGATGCAATAGAAATAATACTTCATTTCATTACTGTAAAATACTGAAATATGCATACAAACAGAAATGAGAATAAACTAGCTAGGGCGATGGTAGCTTATCTTTGAGAAGAGATGTGGTGGCTACATGCCTCTAAACTGTGTTACAATGAGGCCCGAAGGCCTATTTATTATTGAGAAACAATGGAAAATCATAAACATCTAAAAACTTAACCCTAGAAGATGAAACGCCAAACTATGGGGCCCGTTTGGGTAAATTGGTACATCAACTTTTTGGGGTTGTAATTTTGACATACTATCTTCGTTTGATGCACATAATATCTCTTTAAAATATCTATTCGAGAACTACAACTTTGGTAAGAGAAACATCAATCCATGGACCCATGTTACTCCCAATTTTCCCAAAAAACGTCGTTTAGGTCCTCAAAACGGCTTCAGAAGTTCAGGACTCGAAAAACTACTAAAAATAGTAAATTGTGCTACAATTAAGGAAACTTAAAAGCTGAAAGAAACACTAGTGGGGGTCCAAGTGGACTTGGCGGGTGGCCACCAATATCCACCTGGATCATTCTTTCTTTGTGTCTTCTTGAAAATATGGTACATGTTCTTCTTCTTCCTCCTTATCACTCGAAGATAAGGAGCATTCCATGTGATATTGATATTCATCTTCTGTTAGAGTTCGGTGTTCCCTAATTTTCTCGCCTAATGATCATCTTATTTCTTTAGCTCCATATGTGTCTTCTAAAATGTCCTCCTCCTCCATATTGTTAGTTTCAGTCTTTGCAGCCTTCCTCTAGTGATCAAACATTATCTTACAAAGTGATTTTAAGGTGTCAAGGTCAAATTTTGTCATTTCAGTGAGTCTTCAAGCAAAATTTGGTCACTATGCATTAGGTCTAGGGTTTGATTTTATCCTTGTCAAAGTTTTCCAAATTACATTCCATGTCACCATTCAAACTGAGTGTACCATCATTCAAAGGGTTTTCATCATCATGTCAAGTTCCACTGGGTCATTTTACACCTTGTTCATGCTTCAGTTACGCCTAGGCAAGGTTCATTTCCCTCTCTTAGGGTTTTGAAACTAATTTCTCTTGGATGGTCAAATCATCAGAAAAACTTGTATCCTGATGTTCATACACCTTCCCCTATCCATAATGTACCTTATTAAACACTTCCTATCAGTAAAATCCCCCAAATTCCTTATTTTCGCACAAACCCTAATTTCTTGCTACAACTTGGCAATTTTCTAGGCTGGGCCTGTGTTTTGCCTTTTTGGACCCCTTCCCCTCACTCAGTCTCTGATATTCCACTTTCCCCTACTTTCTAACATCCCTCCCACTTCCCAAAATTTTCTCAAGAATTTAGAAGCCCCCTATCCCCTTCATTTCGCTTCATTTCGACAAATCCCTTGTCCCACATATTGGGATAGGTTTCACTAAAATGATGTTTCTGAGCAATAAAAGATGAATTTGGGAAAACTGAGAGAGGTTTTTGTCAATAACAGACCAAGGAAGAAAAATATCCTTCACTTTTTACACAGGTGTCATGGTTTTAGAGAAATGTCAAAAAAACAACTGCCTCGGGAGAATTGATGCACCTCTAAATTTACCTTGGGCAAATCAAGTTTTCTCCTAGCTTGGTTGGCCAAATGACTTGATTGATGAGTAAACTGATAACTATAAACAAAGATATTTCCAATGAGATATCATGAGCTAAATTTGGAGTTGAGGAGCACCTTCAAAGGTTGACTGCAACAACACTCTGCCTTGAGGCAACCTCATTGGGCACATTTTTTACCAGTCTTGGGAGATTTGATTTTTGATAGGGAAAATGAAATCCAAATTGAAAAATTCTATTTGGGTTGGAAATTAGACTCAAATACCTTTCCAACGAGCTATCCTACACCAATTTGGACAGCGGGAAGGCCTCCAAAAGTCTCCTGCAAAAAGCTCTACGCACAGGCTCTATGCTTAGGATTGGGAGCTCCAAATAAAGAATGGTTTGCATTTTTGGATTCAGCATAAAAAAAAAAGCAAACCAAGAAAGATTCATCAAATTTGGAGCATTTTTGGGACATTTTTGGTTCTTTGACCAATTTTTGTGCACAGAACAGGGTTTTTCTCCCTGTGCGCCGAACCATTGGCACGACGCTTAGAATTGGGAGATCCAAAATGGAAATGGATTGCAGTTTTGGATTTAGCATAAAAAAATAAGAAAAACCTGAAAGTTTCATCAATTTTGGAGAAGATCTTGACCGCCAAAAGGACAAAAAACACTCAGAAATGCCCTCTCTACCCCTATTTTGACACACAAGAAGCAGTCTTGGGAGAATGAAGATTTGGAGGGGCAAATGAGCTCCAAATTCAAAAATTCCACTTGGGTTGGAAAGCAGACAGGACAGGCTTTCCAAAAAACACACTTTTGCACATTTTGGACTCCTTCACATGCCTCAAAACTGGCCTCAAAGTGGCGTAGTCAATATAGAAAATGGCGCGGCAAATATAGGAAAAAAGGCCCAATTTGCCTCTATTTCGCAAAATTTCGATTCACGACTTTTCATAAGTGGGCTCTCTCATCTACACTTCATTTTTTCAACACCAAAGGTTGCTTTTAAAGTATTTTCACTCCATATGGGCATCTATCCAAGTGGCAAAGGAAGGCAAAGGGTCACCCAAGCCATTTGTCATGTTTGTGGCGCTACACCTGTAGCTGATGTTTGGCTCTCCACCTTCATTTTGTAATGATTCGAGAACTCCCCAACCCTTGGGCGTTCTATCCTTCAATGGACATTCTATATATTGTATTTGCAAACTATTTTGCAAAAACGGTTGGTTGGCTTTAACTTCTGGGAGACTGTGGGAAAAAACTCTGTTTCTTCATTGTAATTTTACAGAGATTAAGAAGCAGCGGCCTCGTTTTCATGAGATTCAGTGGTTTAAGTGGTAGGAAAATGTGTCTCTTATGTTCATTATGTATTCTTGTTTATGTCAGTGTTCATTTCATATTCATTTCCAGTGAAATTTTCTAAGTTAGATAAGGTAGAATTCAATTTTATTGCTTTGCCTGTGGGAAAATTTCATGTTCAGTGTTCTTTCTTCTGTTGAAAAGGATTCATGTACTAATTCCCTTTTCACTCTGCTAAGAAATCTCTCCATTCTGTGTTGTTTCAAACTAAATTGCTAGACTCTCCGCCTATCTTGCCTCATGAAGTAATCCGTGCCTTTGTATTAATTTCTCTGTTCATTGAGGTCCATTGGTGCCATACCATCCCAGAAACACAGTCATTCATAAAAATCATTTCTTGTATCCATATTCACTTACTAGCTTAAGATAAATAGTCCACCATAAGTCATCTCAGGCCGTTTCGTTCATCTATCCACTGAGTGTGACTCGGAGAGAGTCCTCTCCTGTTCTGGTAAGGCTAGCTACCAGACTGAGCGTGGTTTGTGGTTACCCTGAATTTTGCCTTCCTTTAGCCTAAGGCGCATTTAGGTGCTAACACATATCATTATTCATCATCTTGTCATAGCATGATAGAGTACCTGTGTCTGCAATCCACTCATGATAAGATGATATCATCCCGATAAACCCCTAATCTAAGATGGTGCATATTGATCCACTAATTGAGTCGAAATTAGATGACAAACTGGGAAAGGTGCTCAATAACTACGTAACTCAAGCAATCAGGGGTGAGCTTGAGCCTAAGACTACGTAATGTGCAATTCATACTGGGATGAGGAATAAAACTACGCATTCTGGGGGCTCAGAGTGACAGGTTGAGGGGATGGGCACTGGATCAACCTCTCGCATAGTTTAGGAGGACAAATGAGCCCAAGTGATTACACAATTTCACATATAAGGGAATCAATGGTGAGCTTGAGCCCTGATACTACACAATGCGTAGTTCAGGTAGGATTGGGGAGACAAACTGTGGAGTTTCTGGACTCAATGAACTTAGTTGCAATTTTTTTCACTACTTGGGAGAACTATGCACTTCTGGGAGATAGAAGAGGCTAGGGCATTGTGCAATTCAAGAGCTCAAGGATGAGCTTGAGGCTAGAGATTTTAGAATGCGCAATTAAGGCCAGATTGGGAGGAGGAGTTATGCAATTTTTGGGGCCAAGGTCGGGGTTTGAGCACTGAGGTTGCGCAATGCAAAGTTCTAGGAGGCAGAGACTGCCCATTACGTAGTTCCAAGAGACAAGGTCACTGCTTGAGGGTTGATACTATGCAATGCATAGTTCAGGAGGGTTGGATGTGGCTAGGTTGCTGGGAATTTTCTGAAATTTGGTGAAGTGTGGGAATGAAGAGATTGTTGTGAATATTGATATGAATTGACTCTGATCACACACTTGAAACAATTTGACGACATGATCCAGATATTTTACTTCAAGGATACACACAAATTTTCATTGAAAAGAGCATGTCACCAAGTAACATGTACACATGAACGAAGTGGAAATCAAAAGCAACCATGAGATCAAAGGCACAAGACAATTTAATGACATAGTTCACCCAATGTGGGCTACGTCTTCAGGCCCTACTCAATGTGGGGAGGCCTCTTTCATTAAATGTTAGCATAAATAATTTACAATCAGTTACATAAATTATCCTTATACCTCCATATTTCGGAATGGTATGAAAGCGCAAAGCTCAGTTGTAGAAGCGAACATCACCATGGAATTTGTGCCGTGAAATCATGTCAAGAGACTATAAACTTGGCCCCTTTCTGACACCATCATAATATTCACCCTCGGGAATCTCAAAGATTCCCTCAAAGATCCTTCCTGGAGATGGACGAAAAATATGTTGCTCAGATGAAAATTTTGAGCACACCATTGTTCTCCTTGCGAAATTATGAGAAAAATGACTATAAAGTCAGCATCATTTTTCCTCTGTAAAAAATCAGCCTCCAAGGGAATATAATGATTCCTTAAGCATCAAAGAATATTCTTGCAAAGTTATATCTCAAAAAACATGCCAGGAATATTTTTGCCTCGGCCACTGTGTCAAGGTTCTGCCTGTATATAGCTTCATGCTCCTTCGCTACTCCCCCGTCGTTTGGAAAAATGTTGGTTTAAATTCATTTTCACGAGTGAAGTTTTTTAAAAAGGGCCATTGGGCCACTTGGAAACTTTCCATGTTGGGAGGTGAGGGTTCAACAGTTCAAACCAGGCGCACCCCATTTTTAAATGTGGTAGTTTATTTTTTAAGTGTGGTGGATAGTAGTTTATGGGCATAAAGTTTTATGCTTTTGGTTTGTTTCAATTGGCAGTTAGTTTGGAGGGCTTCCCGTTGGTGGGCCAACCAGTTTGGCCAAGCAGGCTGGAATCTTGTTGACCCTATTTTTATGTAGTACCGAGTTGTGGGTGGGGTCCTAGGTCAGAGGTGTGAGCTCCATTCCACGTTTTATTTCAATTCAATTGTAATAGTTCAGGTGGCAGGGTTGGTGCCCTGCCACCCATATTTTATTTTTATAGCCAATATAGTCAAAAATCGTTCACCGGATTTTAAGGGTCACCGACAAAATTAACTAGGTGAAAAATTCACCCGATTCAATAGACGAAATCTGTGTGTCGGTAAATTCCAAATTGTTACCTCGTTAGTGGCTGCCATTGGGCCTAGATTGACCAAAAATTTGACCAACCATAACTTTCACATATGAACTCATATTGAGGTGTCATTCGTGTCGTTGGAAAACTTGCATCGAGATATTCAATCTGATTCTTGTTCCACTTCAATCCAATGACTTTTATTTTTGAGCTTTTCCAAATCCACTTCTGAATTCTAAGTGTTTCTAGAGCCACCTAGAACATGACACAACAACATAGTTCATCTGAAACACATTAACAACATATTTCCCTCATTGTGACAACTTTGCGATGACTTTATGACAAGTGCGACACTAAAGGTACACTTTGCGATGACTCTGACGACACTTGTGCGATATTGCTTAAAACTTTGGGAATGAGTGCGACTAATTTTTACATGGTTAGACCAACTCATTCACACAAAGATAACCCCTTGAAACCACTAGAACAAGCATACATACATTTTGCGACAATTAACATGCGAAAATATGACAATTTCTAAAGTGTGAATGACTCTTGTGATATGTGAGGGACAATGAAAGTAACACATGCCAGAGAAAAGAATCATGAAAATGATACTAATTAAAGTTAAAGAAAGTGAAAGCAACAATAAAAAACATGAAAATGAAACTTGCAAAAAAAAATGTGCACAAGAGTGACAATTTGCAAAACTCACCAAAATGGAAGTACAAACACAATTAGAATGTGACCAACTATCGATGTTAGTGTGAATTGATTGTCGATATGGATTGAACATTGAACAAGCACAATTGTTATGGAATGTGATATATCCAATCTTGTGTAAAATAATGAGCTCATGCACTTGTTTCAGACTAAGCATGTGTGAGCAAGTGACTTCGACACTTCCAATCCAAGAAGGGAGCTCAAAAGAATCAGTTGACCAAGAAGTGACTATGGAACAACCGATCACAAGATGCACATTAGGCTCCAAAATTCGTGTGTACGTAAAATTTTGGAGGTGGTTGTCATAGAGACAACACTTGGCAACACATTGGTAGAACTCCAACTTCTATACCTTGGTCAATTATTTCGTGCAGGGTATAGTTCTTCAAGAAGTATTGATTCATCATTCATATTACCATGTCATTCCCCACTTACCCCATGCATAAACATAGTTCCCTTCATTCATTTACTCAATTAAACATAGACATAAGACCAATGATCATGCAATGTTTTGAATCGGGACAAGGTAATGAAGTTCGCAAGATTTACATTTTCACAGTATAGTTTTTTCAACTTTGGTGTTGCTCTGCTGCTAGAAGGCTTGGAGAGTACCCCGATGGAGTCACTTTAGGAACAAAAACATCACTCCACTGCCAACAAGCTTGAGCAGTAACCCGACAGAGTTGCTTGCTTCACCTCTCTATGTAGGAAGCCTTTCTCTTATTTCACCTTTATTTATATATTTATGTAGTATTGTGCATCAAAACTTATTTATTTCGTGGGAGAAGGAGGGATCGTGACATATTGAGAGTAGGAGAGCTTTTCCCTTCAGAGAAGCATATATAAGAACTATGATATTGGTTTTCTCATTTAAATTTTCCCCTTGTCCTTCTCTACTTGATTAGATTATCCTGAGAACACCAAAACATAAACAAACTTGAGTGTAGGCATGAGGTTTCCATAATAGACATGGAGGTAATGGTTTGACAAAAGGATTTCTGACTGCAAGGATCATATTTTCTATCAAAACATCATCAACTAGAAGATGCAAACAAGAAAAGGAAGAAGGAAAGAGGGTTAGCCAAATGTTGTAGTGTTACAAAGTTCTTTTCTAATTTTCCATAGTCCCTTTGAGCCAATAGAGCATCTTCATGCATGACCTCAAAGGACGAAAGGAAAGACAATGCACAACAAGGAAACAAAACTAGACAAAAAGACAGGGAATGCCTAAAGAAAACCAAAAACAGTAAACACAAGACAAATTATAGCAAATGAATGCAAGATGTAGGTAAACTGCTCAAGATGTAAATCTTCAACTGCTACTAGACTTAAAATAGTTTTGATTGAAGTCATTTTAACAACAGGAGAAAATATTTCATCAAAATCAATACC
>APFE030054848.1:158900-261790 GCA_000404065.3 Pinus taeda | reverse complement strand
GAGCCTATAAAAGGCTGGAAGGACTTCATTGTATATGCCAGGCCTGGAGGTGAGCGGTGAAGGCTCACTTGGCCGGATTGGCCAGGGTTTTGGCCAAGGATAATGAAATTTCATTATGATTGAGTTTTTCCCCAGATTTGGGGTTTTCCCGGATAAACATGTGTATTTATGTGTTTAGGGTTATTGCTGGTTAATTTTATATTTATTCCTCTCAGTAATTAATTTATGTTCTTGGGTAAATTTCTTAACACCACTAACATCATACACCATACCAGGAGCTACTGCAGACGTCATGCTGACATCACCTGCCAAAGAAAGGAGCACAAGCGTGAAAATGCATCTTAGGAGGCCTGGATTCCAATTTTGAGGTAGTTTTCGATGCGCGATTAGCGCCTAGCGCTAATCGCGCATCGCTACGGGAAACAGGCCATATTGGAGAATCTTTAGGGAATCTTTGGGTTCCTCGGCCAATTTTGCACCGAAACAGGCAGAAAAAGCCCGATTTTTCTAATTTAAATGTATATGAAGACAGAGACAGACCAGGTTCAGAGGTTAAAAAGTATCAGAGCAGATGGAAAGATAAAAACCATGTCAAAGAGTATCAATGTTGCGGCGAAGTGTATCAGTGAAGATCTTCTCAGGGCTCGAGGTGAATAGAACATTAAAAGAAATCCCTAAAAGTCAAGAAGCAGTTAATGAACCACTCAACGCTCATCATCACAATGACTGCACATTAAAACTCACATGAGATCAATGGACAAGAACTCAAAACGCAGTTATGACAGAAGCACTGCACCAGGCCATCAAAGACACCATATTAACTCATTTTGATCCAGCTGCCTCTGGCACAACTCAAGGGATGTTTACTTGCATTTAATTCCATCACAGATATAGGTTTAAAACACTTTTCCCCACAGACCTGTTAAGGTCGGTTGTAATAAAAACTCCAGGATATTTTACCTATAAAGAGGGCCCAAAATAATGTAACAAAAGGGGGTTGGTTGGTTGATTAATTTTGGTTGTGTTAATTTTGCTCGTGCAGAGACTCGCACTGTATATGTGATAATTTCTATAATCAAAGATTGGTTGAGAGTTCGGAGAATGAACTGTGCACTATGTTAACTTGGCTGAAGAGTGATTGTGGAATTCATGTGCTTCTACATGTCTCAATAAGTGTTCCTTAACTCTATTTAGTTTCTTATGTTTGTTATCATCTATGTTTCATCATCTAAATTACAGAAAGGAAGAATAGTTTAGGATTTGCTTGGCAGCACCCTATGCTCAATTTCTGTGATTTCTACATGTTTTCCTTAGGAACAGTTATGAATATGCATACTTAAATGATCATGTTTACGCTATTTTCTTTCACATGTGAATGCTAATTTAGGAATTCTTAACTGCTCCTAGATAACCATTCATTCACCTTCCTTCTCTGTCAACTGGTGAAAGATTCTTAATTGCCTTCCGCCTCTAACTTTCATCCATCTTTTCAGTAAATCGGTATTGTTTCATGTGTAGCTATCCTACTCTATAATCCTCTTATGACCAAGAAAACGCAACAGCAAGCCTTAATCCATGATTCCATGCCCAATGGTTTGAAACTTATCACACTATCCCTTGCCTCTCTGCTTGAAGGCAGCTTCCTTCCATTCAAACTCCATCCAATCTTAAACAAAACCCACTGAAATCCAATAGCTAGCCTAAAATCTTCATTAACAAAGCTAAATCAACAAAGAGAGAGCCCTCTCTGATTGCAGGTGGGCTAGAACCTGCAATCCAAAGATTGGTTTGTGGTTACCTCGGCCGTATCCCTTCAGGAGCCAAGGGACAACCTGAGTGATAACAAAAACCAAGGAATTGTTGTTCATTGATATCAAACAGCCGAGGAATTCTTCCTTGAGTCCAGGGGGAAACTATAAACAACATTTCCGTTTCTGAAAAAGCATAAGAAAAAGGGAGCACTCTCACCATGCTAGGGGGATTCATAATTCAGCATTATCCACGGTTATCATGTGACCTTACACTTCATCAAGCAGTGAAGACAGGGAGCACATTGAGGCAGAAGAGAAAGCCAAGGGTAAGGAAACCCAGGACAGACCACCACAGAAAGAGCAAGAAGAGAAACAAAAGAAAGGCCAAGTTGTTGAGCCCAAAACTATGGGTGGAATAAAGGCACAAATGCCAAGGAAGAAACAGATGCAAATCAGGGCAGAGAGGACTGAAAAATTCCATGCAAGTGAGGGCACACCCAAGGCAACCACAACAAAATTAAAAGAGAAGGCACCCCCAGCCAAGCAGGCCAAAACAGTGAACTGTTTCTACAGGAAGCCAGAAAACCATTTCTACAGGAAGACAGAAAACAGTCAGCACATGACTTTCTACAAGAAGTATGGAAACAGGGGAATAAAAAGGAGAAATCACCTAATATTTTAGCCAGGGAGGCAGAAGTTGTGCTGGCTACCCTTAGCACATCTCCAAAGCAAAAATGGTAGCGAAAGAGGGAGCCTTCCATGTATTTTAAGGCAAGGAGGAGCATGCAGATAAAAACTGGCAGACCCCAACCACAGTCAAAAGAGCCAAATACAATTATAGACACCCCAGCTACACAAAAGGGAAAGTCTCCCTCAAAGGCATCCATCACCTATAAACAGGGAAGCCCGAAGACATCCACCTGGAGAGAAAGAATGAAAATGTTAGACACAAAGGCCTCTCTACAGGATGTTGAGACAGTTCTACAGGAAGCTGAGAATTCTCTAAGAAAAGGAGCACATGAAGTGGGAAGAAGTAGAGAGAAAAGCATGGTTTCATGACCGAGAAGAGGACATCACTTCAGAAGCATGGCATGACAGGGAGGCCACCAGGGCCATCAGAGATGAAGAGATAGATTAGTTGCTCAGAGGGTGAGCAACACTTTTAGTAGCGGGGTGATGTTGAGCCCCAAAAATGGATAATTATATGGGCTCATTCAGCCTCCTAGTTCGACTTAATCCACCATTCTCATTAGTTTATTGCATGTTTTTTATTATATTTATGCTAATAGAGTGAATTGGGTTAGTCATTATGCCAACAAGTCTAATGGGTACTTTGTGCAGTGTTTTGGTCAATTTTGACACAAAATCAAAGGTTTTAATGATCACTTGGCAGCTAAATTCGTGGAAGAACAAGGGAGAGGATTTTTAGGAGTTCAAGGGCCACCAAATCGATTATCACAAGGGAAGTCGAGCAAGTCAAGTAGGATTGCTGTTAACTGCAAGTTTTGGGCAGCCGAGTCCCTAAAGTTTAGGAGGACTGTTGGGGTCCCCAATTTGTATAAATAAGAGGGCTTAGGGCCTCATTTTGGTTAGCGAGTAGTTAGTCACTTTTTAGGCAGAAGTTAGCTAGCTTGTAGTTCGATTTTAGTCATTTTTTAGGCAATAGATTAGCTTTGCATTTCAGCGCATTTTCAAGCTTTTCCTTGTGGACAGTTTTTGGAATGTAACTATTCTTTTGATCAATAAAGATGAATCCAACTTTGCACCAGCTCTAATCTCTCTTCGGAGACTGTAGCTCTTGGGGTTTGGGCCCAACCCAAGTGCCCAATACCTCCTTTGTTTACTTTCATGTGTCTTTGTTGCATTCCTAGAATAAAATCTGTTATTTAGATTAAAATATTGCTTTGTTACTTAGGTCATTTTTTATGATTAAAATAGCTTTTCATGTTCAGATTTACTTGATAGGTTAATCATAGGGAAGATCTTCAGAAAAGGGCTACCAAGCACCTTGGATCTCACCTCCCCCTCAGTGGAATCATGAGCTGGGACCAAGGTGACCTTGTTGCCACCAAAAACGTTGTTTTGCTTTGTCATGCAATCCTTAGTGTTGGAATTCTCATTTGCAGACGTTGATATTAGTTGTGTTTAAATGCTTCAGTTTGTGATTTCTTAGTTGCACGTTTATTTCACGTATTCCATTTCGAATAAACTTCTGTTCATTTCCTTTTGTTGTTACTTAGGTCAAATTAGAGTGAAGTAACTAGGCCATAGGTTTTCTAAGTGTTTGTTTGTTCAGTTTGAAAAATAACTTGCAGAGCACCTATCATACTTCTCCATCTACCCATACTCCATCCAACCTACCTGCTTCATCCTCCATTTTAGATCCTTTCCTTACCTTTGCCACGTTCCCTCATGTTGACCTACTTTCCATATTATTGTGTAGCATTGCCTTATCTCTCCTTGAATAAATCCAACTGTCCTTATCACTCCTCAGCTCCATCCACCAAAACCTAGACCTTCTCACAACCTTATCCAACCTCCATACCCACTTCTCCACCTTTCTTCACCTATCAACCCTCTAAAACCCATTTTTGGAGCACCCTGTAGAAATTACAGAACATCCTGTAGAAATTCCAGAACATCCTGTAGAACCCCTGCAGAGTTCCTGTAGAAGCTCACGAATGAGGTTTCTTGATAGCCAAATTCTGTGAAACTCTCTAGAATGGTGTTAGGGACCCCTTATGCCCTCTCTGAACCTTCCCGGCCTCTTCCAAGGATTTCCTCTCGCCGATCCACCTCTGCACAGTCAAAAACAATGAAAGCACATGCATGATAATTCCGACAACTTATTCAAAAATACAAAAGATGTTTTCTTCAGATACAGGTAGTTTAGACACATGTATTTTACCTTCCTAGAAGTAACGACATCTCTTTCAGTAGCTTGAATCCTCTTTTTCGCATCAGTGGGACTAGCTGGTCAGATTAGGGTTTAGTAGGGTTTGCGCTTTCTTTCAGCTTTTCTGTTTCTTTTCGCAAGCAGATTAGCTTCCTTTGAGTTAGTTTCCATCCATCAATTAACAAGCTTCTTCTCAGAGCTCATAGAAGTTGGCTTGAGCCCCTAGCAGACTTGTGCTAGCTGACCAAGTGACAGCTGCAGCAAGAGCTAGTACTTGTGCATACAGCACCGTCACTTCTAAGTTTTTTATGAACTACCGGGTTGATAAAAGTAAAGAAGGGAGTCCCAGGAGTTGCAGCATTATTGCTGCAATACTGGAGCCCACCAGTTATAAGGGAGAATTTTATTTTTTAGTGTGTCAACAATCATCATAGGTATGGTGATCGAACCCACCATGATCACGCTCAAGCCCAAAGGCTTGCATGATGATATGGCTCTGTTTGTAAAAACAGGTGCGATGGCACCAAGGCAAATTTTTTGAAAGAAAAACCCTCT
Organism: Pinus taeda; assembly: GCA_000404065.3. NCBI lineage: Eukaryota > Viridiplantae > Streptophyta > Pinopsida > Pinales > Pinaceae > Pinus > Pinus taeda. The sequence goes on along the minus strand of APFE030054848.1, from coordinate 256,588 downwards.
TTCCAAGCAATTTTTTTATATTTTAATCCATAAAAAAGGAATTAATTGGTGTTAAATGATGTTTTGCAGGAGATCATGGTTCTAGAGTGGAAATAAACAGGCCATGAGGTCGAAGACCATTAAGTAGCTGAGAATCCTGAATGCATAAACACTCTGAGGAGTTGTGGGTTGGTAAAATTCTTCAAGACCACAGGGTTAAGGGCCCAGATGGAATTGTTGCACTATCTAATTAGTCTCTGGGATATAGATAGAGAGATCTTCATGATAAAAGGCCAAGAACTAGAACTTGAGGAGATGGATATCTACTTCATCATGGGATTGTCTCGATGAGGGGAAGTTGTCCAACTCTTTGGATGTCTCTCAGGGGGTGAAAGTATGAGAACTCTACTCTAGAGGCATTGTCCAGTGCTGAAATGACCAACAGAGGTAGGGTGAAGATAGAAATAATCACCAACAACCTCATCTTGGGAATGATCTTGTTCACTATGGCGCGTGTATCTAGAACACAAGCCTTACATGAGGCTTCAAAATCCCAGTGCAGTATGCTATTGCGTTTTTTACTCCCACCATATCTAACTGGTGTGGAGGTCATTTGACAAATATAAAAAGACAACTAACCAAGGGGAATCATGGACATCTCAAACAATTTAGGTTCAGTTCAATACTTGTGACCTTATTTTTAGAGTGAGTGCCCTTATTCTGGTATTAGTGGGCATAGGTACCAGATCCTTCCCCCCAAGATCTGAGACTCGTAAGATGGATTCAACTCATGCCTTGATGAGGAATGGGTCAACATATGCATTACCCATCATAATTTTTCACTTGGATAGAATGCCAACTACTTGTGGTAGACAACTATGCTTACGCTGACATTGATTTCAGGTGGGATCCATATCTACCTTTGCCACCAGGAGAACACTGGACCAATGTAGGTAAGAACTTGTTTTTAGATTTTTTCAAGTTTTTATGATTTTTTGTAAAATTGTAAACTAAGACTCAACTTATGATAAATGTGCAGATGTGGGACCAAAGAGGCCACCTAGTATGTCACCAATAGCACGGTGAGTTGTTCATCAGATAGTAGGTGAAAACTATGAATAAAGGGAAGACCCCTTAGCTGAGATGGAGTGCAACCTTGAGGCGATAACTCAAGGAATCCCAGAGTATGCCACTATTGATGATGTTCCACTATGTTGGCAGAGACACACAGTGGGATTATCTATGAGACTGCATCAGTTGCTAGACTGAGTGATCAAAGTGGTCTCATGCTATCATGAGCACCATGTAGGCTGATAGCCTTTCTAGCTATTTTACACATTTTTAGGCTTTAAAAGCCAAGTGTCCTAGAACACTCTATTTTTTGATATCTTGAGGTAAACACTCTAACTGAGACGATTATATATATATATTATATATTAGTATAATATATATATACTACTATATATATATATTATATATATTATATATATTATTATATATTATATTATATATATATCTATATATATTATATATATATATATATATATATATATAATATATATATATATATATATATATGCATCATGCATTTTATTTTTTACTTATGTGTCCATAATATGATCAATTTTATAAATGATGCAAATGCCTATCAAGAACAAAATTTTCTAATGCATCTGTTAATGTATTTAAATTACGTTGAATGTGTTGATATGTGATGAAATCAAAATTTCTTTCCATTAATCTAACATGTAGATACATATGTAATATTGGTGGATTTCTTACTGAGTAGTGATTGTTTAACTGTAACACAATGAGCTGTGAGTCCAACTTGACAACTAAATCCCTAATGCTAAGAGCAACTGCTTTTGACAAGAGTTCAATAACTACACTATATTCCGCAATATTATTAGTTGTTCAGCCAAGGCATATACCTTGTAAGTTAATCATCTCGCCATTAGGGTCATAGAGTACCCATGCTATGGAAGATAGGTTTCGTGCGCTATGACAAGCACCATTAGCAAAACCAATGTAATTGCTTGACAAAATATCCAAACCAAGGGGAACAAAGGGTAAGCAGAAAAACACATGTCTGTAAAGCAAAAAAACACACCAAAACTCAAAAACACACACTAATGAATTAACACACTAATGTACACAAGTCATTACATGAATTTCACATGTGAAACAGTTTAGATGGAGTCCATTTTCGAACTTGAGTAATCAATCAACAGATAATAAAATTGGAGTTTCATTGTTGACATGATGTGTAAGCATCGACTCTGTAAAATAATAGATTAAAACTCATAAAAGTCTATGGTTCCATGCCCCCCCCCGGGTGAGTGAGGGTTACGAGTCATAAGATGAATACCCCATGGCAATAATGGGAAAACAATAGAGACTTAGTCAAAAAATCTCATGAAAGGAGGCAAGAAAAACTTGAACTCATGATCAGGAACATGTGCCCCTCGTTGAATGATTCTGACGATTTCATGGTGAACCGAAATGTCAATAAGCAAGGTTGCAGTAATGTTCCCCATAATACTCTCCAATGGGACTTCATGCACCAGGAAAGTTGTATGAAGTGGAGACATTGGGCAATGAGAAACAAATGCTTCAAGACACGAAGGAATCTCATTGATGCTGGGAAGAAATGATGAATGATGATGGAGACCATTCCATGTAGGTTTTAACCCCGTACAGAAATTACCTACATACGAATTCTAAATCACAGGAAAAATAAAATGTGAGAGCATAACACATAAAACACATATACACAGAGATTTCCCACTGGATCTCAAAACCGAGACTACCAGCTTGATTTTTCATTATATTCCTTTCAGTGTTACAATACATATTTATACATGCCGAAGCATCCAATACCATGGACCGAAAACCATCGCGTCCAAAACCGTGGACCGAAAAAACCACAGGTAGGTTCACCCAACCTAATATAGGGTCCAAAAAAAAAAAATTCTCGGGGCGTTGCCCCAAACCCCGTAGAGGGGGGCTACCCGCCCCCCTCAAACCCCCCTGATAGGGGCAGCTACCGCCCCCCCGCTGCGCAATCGGCGCAACGAAGGGGGGGCTCCACCCCCCCTCTAAGCCCCCGGTTCACTACGTAGGTTAGTCGTGGAAAGAATATAAGACAACCCAACAAATAGAAAATTAGGCTTATATACTCCACTTCCAGTTCCTTCTCAGCCTTGGGAAAGTGTTTCCATGGACTTCGTTGGGGGATTGCCAAAATCTAGAAAAGGTCATGACTATTTATATGTTATTATGGATAGGTTCAACAGAATGTGTATCTTAATACCTTGGAATAAGCAGATTACAACTGAACAAGCAACGAAGTTGTTCTTTCCGCATGTCTGGGTTCATTTTGGGTTACCCACTTCCCTTCTATCTGATCGAGTTTCCTAATTTGTTGGGAAGTTTTGGTCAAGTCTGTGGGAGTTGATGGACAACAGATTGAAGAAGAGCATAGCCTTTCATCCACAAACAAATTTCTGAAAAGAGGTGATCAATAGGACAATGATCCATTTTCTCAGGGGCTATTGCAACAAGCATCCCAAGCTTTGGCATGAACAATTGTGTTATGTGCAACATGCTTACAACCGTGCCAAGCACTCTTCTACAAAGAGATCTCCTTTTGAGACTTGTTTTGGTTGTACACCAAGGTCTCCCTTGGATTTTTTCTTTGGAAAAGACGTATCAGTTGATGGACACAATGATGTGGACAAAGAAACCATGTTCATTGAATAGATCCAAGAAATTCACCAGGCAGTGCAGGAATAGTTGGAACAGAGCCAAGACAAGTACAAGGCAAGGCATGATAGGCATCGAATTGAACATAGCTTCCAAGTTGGTGATCAAGTCTAGCTATACATCAACAAAGACAAAATGAAAGTTGAGGGTAAGAAGTTAAATCCAATAATGTATGGGCCTTTCAAGATACTTGAGAAAATTGGTGAAAACATTTAACGCCTTGATTTTCCAACTTATATGCATATCTATTCAGTCATTAATGCAGAGAACTTGAGACTATATGAACCTTCATTAAATGAATATCCCAAAGAGCAAACACAATTTCCTTCTATTGATGATCTGTTTCCTGAATATGTCAATGAGTTGCAAGAAGATACAGCTCTCGAAAGGAAGGTGAGAACTACACGTAGAGGGATATTGAGTACCTCAGAATTGGACTCGAAGGTTCAAAACCAAGTAGTGCATGATGGATGGAAATTGGACAAGTTAGGATGTTGTATCCTCACTTGATCGATGCATGAAAACCAACTTTTGGTGGCAGAAAAGATTTTTCAATTGGAAGGCATGATCCAAAATGGATCCTAAACACCCTCTATGTCTTCAAACATCTAAAACTATCGCATACGAAGAACCTTTAAAAATGGTGGATTACATTAGCGGGAGTGAAAAACATAAGGAAATGTGGAAATAGATCCTATCAGATGTCAAAACAACTTTGCACAGGAGTCATCAGATCTGGCTTATCAAAGGTCCAGATCCCATCAGCATAACGCAATCGACAGTGGCAAGTGGAGGTTATCAAAGGTAGGCATATGACAGTTGTGATAGCGATGAGCACAAGTCAACGAGGATCATCTAGCAAGCTCGCAAATCAATAGCCCAGGTTAACTCGTGATATCGCATCGGCAGAATACAAAGGAGTGGGGCTGATATACTCACGATTGTGATAGCTGGACCCGATAGGATTATGGATGAAATTTGATAATATTTCAAGTACGGTAAAATGGTTTTTCCAATGTATTTCATATTTTCGTAAATAAGCGAAAAACAAAGGAAGTGTGAATAAGGCGATAAATCTGGACTTGAAAGGGATATACATGCATATATGTGTGTGTTGAGTTCCATAATGAGCAGGATTTTAAGGGGGGCTTAGGTGGTAAGTGGTATTGGACAGGCTCCACCCAATCCCATCCACTGGACAACATCTGGAATGAGAAAACTGCATTTTCGGATGAGTAATCTCCATATGCATTCGCCGCCTGAAATGAATCTCAACCATTGGATCAAGATCACTCAGATCAATGGTGGATATGCAATAGTGATATAAAACCAGACCCGATGGAACTTATAGATGAGAATATATAGCATTTCAAATCATCCATAAAGCCTTTTTGCGATATTTTCAGTGTTTTAATGTACTTTTCAAATACAAAGGGGAACCACAGAACTGGCATTTGTAACATGTGATAGCGATTTAAAGGTGGACCCAATGGAATATAGGGTGGAATACATAATATTTTAAGTCCGATAAACAATGGTTTAATGGATTTTTCCGATGTTTTATAGTGTTTCTTTGTGTAAATAGAGAACACTATTTTTGGGGATTTCAAAGGCCCGATGGTCCCTTCCATTGCAGAACAGGTGGCCACCTTCCCTGAAGACGTTATTCCATGATTACTAATGCTCAAAAGGGGATTCGAGCTAATAGAGGCCAGGATCCAGAGAGGCCCGAGAAGGGGAAACGAACGAACAACATCGATTGGCTTAAAAACCACAGAAAACAAAAGACAGAGACAAGCAGAACCGAGACATAGAGAAAACAGAGACAGAGAGTGAGAGAAGGAGTCTGTGTATCCAAAGAGGCTTGAGGGATTCAAGCCAAAGTCCTGTTGTTTTGTATCTGTTGTGTTGAGAATCAATTTGAGCTCACATTTTGTGAAACTTTTCTCTTGAAGACATACTAGAGAGGTCACCACTGAAGGTTGGACCAAGAGATGTAGCCCAAGAGTTTTGGGTGAACTCCATATTAAACTTGATATGTTTATGTGTATTCATCTATTATGTTTCTCTAACTACTCAATTGTCTATATTATTCACAATCTTATCGATCCGTTGCACTAAGTAATATAGGCAAATCCATGCACATGAGCATGTAATACCTTAAATGTAATCTAAGATCTTATTTTCAGATCAATGACATGAGGGTGAAAGTTTGTTATTTTTAGCTTGACTACCTTGTATTAAAATGGGATGCCATAAATGATGAAGATGGAAAAGATGAAAAATTTGACAGTTTGTGGAAGGAGGCCTACAAGATTGAATCCTTTCATGGCACCAATGCATTTTTGTTGAAATATATAATAGGGGAATCACTTCCAAAAGGGCATGTCAATGGAAAATTACTCAAACGTTAATTTAGCTAAATTTAGTTGGTTTAAAACATCATTGTATATACCATTTTATCGTTTCAAGCAATGCAGTGTGGGTGGCTGCCATCCGAAATTTAAGTCTGAAGTGAAAGCCCTAAGTTTCAAATGAGTCGCTACCATATGTAATGAATTTTCAGTTATGCAGGTGAGTTTCAGTGGATTGAAGGTCAAATAAACACCCAATGGAGAAGGCTACTAGTATATGGCATGCTTGGCACCTCACAGGGAGGATGTCATCCCCATTGGATCCATTGTTAGGGTCATATAAATATAGTGATCAAGGCATGATTATCTATCTATTTATCCCAATGTGAGTTGTAACTTATTTTTTCACTTTAAGTTGTTTTTAGCTTTTCGAAAGAAAAAATAAGAAAAATAGAAAAACAAAACAAAAATTAAAAATAGAAAAATTATGAAAATAGAAAAAGAAAGAAAAATAGAGAAATATATAAGGGAATAAAATAGAATATGTAAAAAAATATATAAAGATAAAAAATCCCCAAATGGGCCTACTAATTAAAATGATGCCTTATGTTTTTTATTATGGTTAATGTTGATTAATTAGCAATGGACTTTGTTTAAAGTTCTAAATAAAAGTGGATGTGATGCTTTGTCACATTTGATAAAGTGTTCGTAATTTTCAAAGGATGAGATTGTCCCCACCTGGATCAACAACAAAGGATGATGTTCTCCCCCACACCCCTAGCTTTCAGGACTTAACAACTGGGAGTGGGGGCAACGAGTTCAAAATATTGTTTATGAAAAATTGTCAAAAGCTCTGTGGTGGCTCCATGAGGATTTCAGGGGCCTCCCATCCTTTATCACTTACTCCTTCGACCCCTCACCCCTCCACCCTCAAAAACCATCACCCGCTCCCACCTCCTCTCGCTCCATCCATGACATGGCAGCCATCATCAATTCATCCATCCATGTCACATTGCCGTTGGTTATTAAATTTTTCCACCAACCATTATGGACGTTGGTCATTAATAACTCCCAAAAATGTATAATTATTTTAATGTGACTGTCCAAAACAGTAATGTTTCTATTAAACACCCCTGCACTGCCCCCCTCATACTTTAAAAATCTTGTATCACCCTGCATTAATCCCTTTTTCCCTTCATTTGATATATGCAGCTATAGTCCCAAAGGTTTTCAAGTGCACCAACTCATTCTGCAGTAGCATTCCCCTATTGTAAAAAATTAATTATAGTCTTATATTACTATTTCCCGAGCCTCCATTACAGTTAGACATGTCGTCTCATAAACGAAAGGTGAAAATGGTCATTGAGAGCCGAGTATTACGTCATGTTCATAACCTAAATGAATTCCCTTTAGTCGAAACGCAGTTTAAAATCACGGAAACCTAGTGTGAGTTTCACTTGCATTAACTTCATAACTAGGAAAATAAAATAAAAATACATAACAATGATGAATTGAATATGTGGGAGATTTTCTTACCACAATTTATTTTCTCCCAGACTCATGTTTTCTAGGAATTTCTTACATCGTTTCATCTTAGGTATCTCCCTAGCCAATAGGCTATAATTTTCCATAATAACGAAATCTTGTTCTAAGTTACACCAAAATCCACATTTTGAGATCTTGAGATTAATCCTAAAGCTCCCTTATATGCATTTTCAATTGATTCACTCAAGGAAATATACCCAAAGCTTACTTTCCCTCAACGAGCCCATATTTTTTAGACTTTTTTGCCCATAAATTTTCAATTTTCCATACATACTCCTCCATATTCTTCTTTTATTTTCCCTGAAATATCAAGGAAATTTATTTCTATGGCTACTTGCATAATAGGTTACCCGAAAATCAATGGGTCGATGAAGTAGTGTTAGGATTTTTTTCAGTATTTTCGATTGGTTAGAAGTGGTCAGTCATTTTTAACTACAGTCAATACGCATCAAATGTTATTCGTGATCAGTTTTTGAACTTTATAGTTGAAGGTGCATTCAAACAAGAGTTAGTCCTCGTATATTTGATGTTTTGCTATCAAGGAGACACGTTCAAATTTTAGTTGCAGAAGGTGGATGAATAGGGAACACCACTATTAGTTATTTACTCGACTTTTTTAGTTGTAAAAAAAATAGAATAATATTCATTTAGTAATTTTGTACATAATTATTTGCATGTATCCTTGTGTCTTCTTAGCATCATTGTTATACCAAGTATTTCATCATAAATCAAAAGAGTTTTGCATCTTACACAAGAATCCAGTGGTGGAGACTGGTATCTTTACCAAAAATATACATAAATTTGAATTTATGGATGTGAACTCCCACGCTACAGGTTGCTAGTCATTGTACTAGTTAGAATTTTTCGTTGGAGTATATCAGGCAAATGTTAGATATGGATGACCTGCATCTTGTGTGGAGAATGCATAAATCATAGTTTAAATTGAAGGCACATATTGGTCCTTACATCGTCAATGCCCGAGTAGCAAGAAAGGAAACATATGAGTTAATAAAGAAGATGAATTTCAAGTTGAGTTTCACATGGTCTTATGATCCATTAGGGATAATTTCAAAATTCAGAGTTGAGCAGAAGACCACACTAGATGCACATAAGCCTAGACCACAAATAGAGTAGTATGCCAATCAAGAGGATTGGTTAGAGAACACACTACAAGCGGCTAAAGAGAAAATTGTGTCTCAAGCATCATTATAAACCCCTATTTCAAAGGACGAAGAAGCTAAGAGATCAAGGGAAAGCATGTATCCTATAGATTCAGGTTCTCAAGCTACAATATTTTAGGTTTTCAAGGGCGGAAAGAAGATAGATATAAGGACAAATACTAAGACTGGTACTAAAAATGATGCTCAAAGAAATAATCAAGAGGAATCATCAGAAGAAAATATCTCACAGGTGAAAACTACAGTTGTTTTAATAGGTCTTCCTACCACTTCCTTCTCACACATTGAAGAGACAACATAGTCACCTATATATTTTACATCCTATATTGCAACATATAAGAATAGCTTTTCTAGATTTAGACAGATTAAGAAGAAGAATAAAGCATTGAAGGCTACAATATATTCTTCTTTTTGCCAAAAAAAAATATACTACTCAACACAGAATGATTTGTACATCTGACACAGAGAAGGGATAGTTCCAATTAGCCTTCTTGGAACCTACAGTTCCAATCCCTAAAGGTGAAAAAGACTACAAAGCCTTTGTATTTTATTTTGATATGAAGAATAGGTTGGTTTGAAACATCAATTCCAACAAACATGAATGTGATGACTCCGAAAGATAACACTACATAGAGGATTCATGCCATCGACCGGATTCATTTGCACAAATAGACTGGTGAAATGATATATTAAACATTAAAAAGTTCAACCACCTCCAAGCTTCAAGCCTCTCTAAAATACATTCATTCACAACTAAAGATATAGTGAATGTCTTCCATGCCCAAAGATACCAAAACCAAAGTTCTTGAATATTTGGTAGTTAAACTAGGATATGATCATACTGACATCAAAGCAGTTGAGGGGATGATAAAAATAAGAATGATGTTATTGAAGCACTGAGAAATCAACTCAAGCTTCCAACCACAGAGCACCCACAGACCAAATAAATCACTCAGCTAGAGGTAGATAAAGAAAATTTGTTCAAGTTCATAGTTTAACAAAACTTTAAAATTCAAAAAATGGAGACAAACATAGAGGCACCTTTCAAGGAAAAATAATTGTTAGCAGCTACAAGTACATTAGCACAATAGACATTACAACAAATAGTAGCAATGAACTCAACAGAAAGGGTAGAAACATCCACTGCAAATTCATATAAAAATTTAATAAAGGTTTTGGTGAATTTATCATTAACTAACCAATAAAATGAAAGACTGTTAGAATCATTGAGAAGAATGAAGGAAAATAAGATCAAAGATGAAAATTAATATGCCAGAGAAGTAAAAAAAAAAATCAAGTTGGCTCAACAGATTGCAAAATATGAAAATCAGTATTTAACAACACAAATGTTGGAAGAGATCAAACAAAGCATATGGCATAACATTAATGCTAATATTACATTATTGAGGTGATCATTTCATATTATATTTAAGAAGCAGGAACTAGTGCAGAATGTGAAAGGAGTAGTTGAGCAAACAATGGTTCAAAATTGAACACTAGGCAATAGAAGTACACAAATTTATCAATATGATGAACTCCAAGAGTAAGTATGAGCTCAAATAACTATAGATTTGAGATAAAACATGCACAATCATGTAAGTGAAAAGATTTGTAACAAAGAAGAACCTCATGATACAACTTTAAACAAATGCACAGAGTTACAATTGTAAGTGAATACATTCAACATAAAATTTAATTTATTGTAGGATAAGAGACTTCCATCTTTGAGATAATTTAATTATGGGAAATTGATTCCTTTAGAGAATTATGAGGACCAATTGTGCAATATAGCTCCAAATACATCTAAATTTTCCAAAGTAAGAGGAATAATAAGTGTAGAAGCTTTCCTAGAAGGCCTACAATATGACCTATACATTTAGCGTGAAGTCCATCATATGTTTCCAAATAAACCAACTTTTCAAACATACATAGAAGTAGATGAAAGATTTTGAAGTATGGTAAATTTATCTATTCATAGTGAAGAGTGATGGGATAAATTGTTGGAGCTTGTTGAGTAAAATCAAATAGAAATCCTACAGATTGGGTTTGGTCAAATAGAACAAACATAAATGTAGCTATAGTCAACAACAACGTGGCTCAAAGTGTGAACAAAATATCTGAATTATTCCAACATTGTTATTATTTAGTTTTATTTTTTAAATATCAACATTTTCGTGTAGATATGATTTTATAAATAATCTTATTTGAAGTCCGAATTGAGTGACTCTATAAGTATTTTGTAAAAATATTAGAAGAGTTTGGATTATGTAAAACAGAAGATATTTCTTTCGTTGTAAGTTCTGAAGTTTATTTTGAAGTAATTAATTGACAAATACAAAGGTGGTATTGGTTCAAGATTCTTCTCTCAAATAAATGGTGATGATTTCCTCTCTGTTAATGAGTTTTTCTATCAAATTTTTCACATGGATGTACTTTCATGCTTGTTACAACAACATTATGAGCTAAATTTACTTGCAGTACCCTGCTCTCACTTGTTTAAACAATATTAATGTTCTCTTTATGAGATTAAACATAGAATTCATTTAAGTATGCTTTTATATTTAATTGATTCTTTCCTTATATTCATCTTATACATATCAGACATAATTCATGACATTGAGGAGTTTTCCTACCTCACGCTGTTGAAATACTTTGTTTATTTGTGATTGATTACTGAATATTTTTTATGACTCCATGTCCAATGGAATTTTCTTTCATTCTACAACCAAAACTTTGAAAAAACCTATTTTTTCCTTTCATATGTAGCCTAAGATCTAAAAGGTAAAATTAAAATCATATATAGACAAACCTCTATGAAGATGGAAGTGCTAGAACCCAGCTTTAAAAGTGGTTTGTGGTTAGCTCTGCAGTTTCCTTTTTAGCCTAGGAAAACTACGAAGTACTAACACTATGCATTAAAACAATTAAATATTCAAAAGAAAAGTATGTGTTGATGGTGGACCCACCAACATGTCAGGGTGGTCTCCATAGTGAGAAGCCCCAACTAGACTTCAGACCATTTGTTGTAGGAGACCCAATAGCGGGTTTTACGATAACCAGGGTGTGATATGCCCATCAAGCCAAGGAAGGCGTGTGAATGGTTCTAACACATGGAGAGTTAGGTGAGTGCACTCCTTAGAAACTTGTGGAAGCACGTGGCTAAGAAGGGAACACATGAGAAAATATGCATCACAAACTAGAAAGAAAGTAAGCTAACAATTCAAGGTAATGGTTAAACCAACAACACATTTCAGTATGGTTCATACATACTTATACAAAAAGAGTCCATTCATGCATGCATAAGCAAAATATACATATATCATTATAGTCAACAAGATATCTTAAATACAATAACAACATATCCATGAAACGTGTTGCCTCTCTTATATTAAGAAGTGAAAGTTCCAATCATACAGTACATCCATGACCAACCACTAGTCCCAATAGTAGAACATTATAGTCATTGCTGCCTACTCCTCTAAAGAGATGTACTAGCTTTTCACTGTGGAGAGGCCAAGGCCAATTACAATACTCTCCAAGATTTCTCTAAGATACTCCTATCGGAAGATTGGCTTACCAAAAGCCTCTACAATGAGCTACAAGGTACTATATATAGTAAAGGGTGGGGTGACCCTTGATATTCCCTTTTGTGACTCTTCACCTACGCTCATGAATCTTCAACTACTTTATGACTGTTAAATTCAACTATCGACATTTGAAATTCCACTTGACAAGATGTTACAAATAATCTACACATGTATCCATGTGAGACAAAATAGGCTTGAGCAAGCCATGCAAGCTATCACTAACACTCAGACAATTGTGGTAAGACCAACTCTTTGACATCCTTGTGATGACTAACGATACCGAATTGATGTGAATATTGGTCATCCATGATGGTGTCCACGAGCTCAATGGTAACATCATGTTGAAAGTGAACTCTTGCCTCTATTGCGTATGGGTACACTCATATGGCTCCCCTATCCAACTCGTCTGATTAACATGTGCATCAAGTCTTAAGGACAGTTGGACCAGTAACATACTAATGCATAGTGTATGTGCTTATCTCCGAGTGTGTGTTGGTGGCCATGCACATCAACTTGTCAAAATACATGTTCAACTCCAATTGAAATTGCTTCTTGTATTCACCTCAGTGAGTGTGCCAATGGATGGGATCGCATGCGTGCGCATAATGATAGCCATCCTCCTGAAAACCCTTGCATGCAATCAACAACAATGTGCACCTTGTCTGCTCCATGTTGGGTGTTTAATGGATCTATATCCTATATGTGTGTAGTTTCATCAATCTATGGATGTTGGACCTCCTGTTATACCTCTTCTTGTTGCAACTCCTTCTCTTGTTTGTGCAGCTCTTGTTCTTCCTTGAGTTGCAACTCCTTCTCTCATTTGTGTGGCTCATGTTCTTCCTTGAGTTGTTTCTTCAACACCTACAACTCATTCTCTTTTTCTCTCTATTCCTTCACATGGTCCTCTTGTTGTGTCATCACCTCATAGCCTCAATCTCCAAAGTTCCTTTCATCATAGGTAGATCTACTTGAGCTTACAACTTTGTACCGCCTCTATGTTGTCAACAACCCTCCTCTTGCATTGGTCACATGTAAGTGTGCCACCTTTTACTACTACTAATGGTGCTACTCGCTGTGATGTTGCTACCATTTTGTCTTGACATCCTTCTCTATGAAGAACTTGCTGTCTTCATAGATAGGCAAGTTCATAGATACTTGATTGACTGCATCCCAAGTTCTGCTCTGAAAAGTGTATTTGGCTCTGCTCTCCTGGAATCCTTTTTACCTATGTTTCTAAGAGGCAGGAAAACACCTATGATACCTAGAAACATAGCAATACTCTTGAAAAGAAATATGTCAGTTAGAAACCAAAACAAACTAGAGGACTGACATGCACCATACATATGTCACTGTCTGTAAAGATTGTGCAATTTTCAACGGGAAACTGGGAGACTAACTACCAAAACTGTGGAAGGCACAGTAGATGCTGTTAGGAGACTAACTGACTATTGGAAATGCACAATGCATAGTCCAGCCTCTCCTACTGGGGACTGAAGCTATGCAATGTGCAATTTCAGTCTGCAATGACATGCACATGAGAAAACTACATTGCACAGTTTTTGGGGCCAACAAGGCACTGTCTTCGAGAATTGGGAAATGCGAGCCCGGAGATTAGTGTTGGGCTAGATGTGCACAATTTCTAGATAGAAGGTACAGCCTTCACTTCCAGAAATGCACAATGCTAGCCAGGAAAGGCAACATATGGGCTAAGGCTTTCCAAACCCACCCATGGGCCACTGAAAACATGAGAAGCTTGGATGCATGATCAAACTAAATGTAAACAAGAGTGAATGATCATACATGCAAACAACAAGTCCATGATTCATAAAATAGGACAACATGCATTTGTGTGAAATGAGTCTCCGCAACGATGACCATCGATGCAGAACTAGTGTCATGCATGTGACAGTAGTGAGATGTCAACAAAAACTGAGGAAATGCTTCTACAAGCTAACATACATGAAAAACACAACAAATGATCATTCAAATAAAGCAGAAATCACTCACACAAAGAAAAAAAAATGACAAAAACACAATATAAGACATGAAAAGCAGACTTACCCTCAAATAGCTAAGCTGACAGAGACTACTTGATGCAATGTGGGATGTGAGAGTTGTAAGGTCAATGTGAGGAATGATCTCTGCAACATCTAGTTGATGAGTTTTGATAAGATCGAGGTTATAACGTGCATGCCACAAAACTAGGAAAAAGCGACACTTGGTGAGAGGTTTCTAAAATGAGCTTTGCATGTAACCTCTAACTACTAAAAATAGATCCCTAAATCTAGGGATGCCTTTTTCATGGTGACTTTTTCTATTATAGGAAGAGAAGCCCATGCATGTAAATCAGTCTTGCTCGGTCCGAGACAGAAGCGGTAAAAGAGAATACACATGTGACAACTTGCTTGACTGAGAGAGGGATTTGTGCAATTTGTGAGAGGAGCTAGGCTGCCTGTCCTAGAGGGATTACACAATTTTTGGGAGGAGCAGGTGATTGCTGCCCAGAATTATGAAATTTCTTAGCTGAGCGCCAATGTTGGCCAAGGTGCACAATTTTTCCAAGGAATCCTATCTAACTGCTCTGTACAATTTTGGAGCTCAGTAGTGTGCCCAACTGATTTTCACAATTTCTGGGCTGAGCTACAATGCTGGGCTAGATTGCAGAATTTTCCCAAGGAAGACTCTCTAACTCCATATGCAATTTTTGAGCCAAGAATTTTAGCAATGAGATTTTTGCAATTTCTGGAGGGAATGTTGGTTCCCCTCCAGAAGTGCACAATTTTTTGAGGCAGCTACAAAGCCAGGAACTTTCCCAAGTCTGGAATGGCAACCTGTGAGAGGAGAGAAGCAAACTAAGATGCATAAGCTAGAAATCTACTAAAATACCAATGAATCCTATGTACTTGACAGTGCATGACATGCTGTGAAGGATGGTTGGTAGGGAAGCTCCAAAACAAACCTAAAGAAAAATTCTAGAGGGTGGTTGTAGTTGCTACAACACTTGGTGACACACTCGTAGAACTCGAGTTCTCTGTATGGACCTTGTTCATGAAAACCAAGTCTAACACCTTCAGAATTATTGTTCATCTATCTGTTCATCTTGGTTTACACACTTGCTTGATTGTATGATGTAGCATATGTCAAGGTCTTAGATAGTCGACATGCATTCCAAGCCAATCCAACGCAGTTGTTTCAATTAGTGATGAGGGGTATATTGGTGCACAAATTCTATGGTCTCCAAAGTTTTAGTTTCATCTTTGGTGTTTCTTCATAGCCAACATGCCTAGACAGTACCACGATGGAGTCACACAGGAGCACAATCATCGCTCCACTACTAGTGAGCTTGGTCAGTACCACATCAGAGTTAGTTGCATCACCTCTATGTGTAGGAAGAATTTTTCTTCGTTTTCCTTATTCATTTTTCATTTTTCGAATAGTTTTCACATTTTCATTTTTTCATTTTCCATTTTTCATAACTATGCATAACACTTATTCATTTCAAAGGTGAAAGAGGGATCATGACTTATTGAGAGTAGAAGAGGTTATTCCTTCAGAGAAGTAGTTTATATATACCTCTAATGTGCTTATTAAGGTTTTCCCCCTCACCTTTTCTACGTGACTGAGTTGACAAGGATTAACCCAAAAACAATTTACTAGAGTAGCTGACACTAATTAGCATGCAAGAATTGTGGTTTCACCAAGGTTTACTTCGAATAGTATATATTTTTCATTCATGTATCATGGACTGCAGACAAAAATTTCTTCATATAGAGGCAAGATGACAAATAAGCAAGTATTGATAACTACATAAGTCCTCATGTACTTTTACCCAGCTTGTTTGAAGACTCGCACATAGTTTCATGCAAAACTATCCTACGAATATAAATGAGCAAAAAGAAAAAAAAAAAGCAAAAAAAAAAGTAACTACATAAGAAAGTGAGTGAGCAAGCAAGCATAAAAAAAAACAAACATGCAAGGTAAGATGCAAACATACATGCAAGCAAACAAACCAAAACCAAACAGCACTCCTACTTCAGAATAAGTACAGAGGTCATGATAACCATGATCAGAAAATTCGGCTTGTTTGTAGGCATCTTGATGATTTGATGAATTGTGTAGAGGTGTAGATGAGAATCAAGGATGTTCACACTTTGTGTTTTCAGAAACGACATACAACAAACTAGACATATTTTCAGAGGAAGATGTGTCCTCTTCACAATGTAATGATAGACAAGCATATGACATGTCATATGAACAATCGAAGTAGAAACACCTGGAAATGTTTTTTCACTGGGGAAATCAATAGTGGTAGAATGACAACTCATGTCACAATAGAGTAGGTGAGGCACAAATGGAAGTGATTCATCCTTCACCTTGAGTTCCTATTCAAATTCCTGCACACACTCATCATGAATTATGGTGTAGGTTGGTTGCATAACATCAACTCTGTGGAGAAATTGATCATCGTTCATAGTAGGTGAGGAGTCTGGAATGGAAGAACACATGATAGTACAATCTGGACGATCAAAAGAACGTGGGGAAAGAGGTTAAGGTAACGAATCCACGTGACAACCAACAAACTTGCAAGCCGAATCTGGGGAGATATCAAGAGCGGGTTGGGTGGGAGGATGTGACAGTTCAAGAAATATCTGTGCATGTTCTCCCACATCACGCTGCGATGTTGGAGTTGTTCAATGAGGTGAAGGTAAACAATCACTTGTGATAGCAATTGTGCCTACTTGTGATTACACAACTCCATCATTGATCTACATTGAACAAGTTTCAGATGATTTCAAGAATTGTGGATTTCAGATATGTGAAGAAGATATTCAAATCTTCCATCGAGAAATTCCCAATCAATTTCATCTTCGGAAAATTGGTATGCAAGATTACAAAGCATGTTTGAAATTTTCAATGGATTCATCGGGTGCTTTTCGTAATTCCACAATTTATTTTTTGAGTGCTTTATGGTTAAATGGATTGAAAGCATGGTCTATCTCTACGACTAGATGAGAAATATAATGAATAAAGTTTTCAGATAGCGTGACACACCAGTGCATTGGGTTCCCTTGAAGTGTGTAGACGAACAATGCACATGTTATATATTCTTCAAATATTCCATGTCTTTCACATGAGCCTACAACGTCGACCGCATTCCTAACCAAGGCTATGTAGCCTCCACCATAGTATGTTTTATGTGACAATTTATTCGAGATCTCTTCTGATATTTCTAAGTTGTTTCCATAAGACATACACTCCAAAAGAAACTTTGTAGTTAGTTATGATAGATATGTAGAGATTCAAAGCACAGTGTGAGGGCTTTGCTTGTGATTTGACCCTCCTTCTAGTGCCAAAATGTTTATGGTGCTGGACCTACGAACATGTCAGGTGATATCGCCGGTAAGAAGCCCCAACTAGACTTGAGACTGTTTGGTGTAGGGGTGCAAGCAGTGGGTCGTACGATATTTCCTTGACCGTTATATCACGTAGAGGCAAGTAAGATACCCTTGTTGGTAGAAATGTTGTGACATGCACAGCAAGCCAAGGACGGTGCATGAACGATTCTAGCACACGGAGAGTGAGGTGAGTGCACCCCTTGAAAACTTGTGGAAGCACTCGGCTAAGAATGGAACACACGAGAAAAGATGCATCACAAACTGGAAAGCAAGTAAGATAGTAGTCCAAAGTGATGGTTAAACCAACAATACATTTCAGTAATGTTCATAGATGCTTATATAGAAAGAGTCCATACATTCATGTGTAGGAAAAGAGATACATATATCATTAGAGTAAAGAAGATAGCTGAAATACAATAACAATGTATGCATGAAACATGTTGGCCCTGTTATATTAAGAATTGAAAGTTCCAATCATACAACAAAACCATGACCAACCACTAGTCCTCGTAGCAGAACATTATAGCCATTGCCACCTACTCCTCCAAAGTGATGTACTAGCTCTACACTGTGGAGAAGAAAAGTCCCATTACAATACTCTCCAATATCTCTCTAAGATATTCATATCGGAAGCTTGGTTGACAAAAAGACTCTATAATGATTTATGAGGTACTATATATAGCAAAAGGTGGGGTGACCCTTGACATTCCCCTTTCTGACTTTTCACCTACCCTCATGACTCTTCAACTACTCTATGATTGTTACATTCAACTATCAACACTTGAACTTCCACTTGTCAAGATGTTACATACGATCTCCACATGTACCAATGTTGGAAAAAATAGGCTTTAGCAATCCATGAAATCTATCACTAACACTGGGATAGTTGTGGGAAGACAAACTCTTCGACATCCTTATGAATATCGATGGTGGTGAGCTAATGCCATGCTTGGTCATCGGTTATGTTTTTCATGCGCTCAATGGTGACATCCTACTAAAAGTGAACTCTTGCCTCCGTTGCATCTGCGTACACTAATATGGCTCCTCTGTCCAACTCATCTGATTAATATGCGAATCATGTCTGGAGTGCAACTGTACCAACAACATAATAATGCATAGTGTTTGCGCTAATATCTAAGCGTGTGCTGTGTTAGAGCCTAAATTTACCTCAGACTGAAAAGGTAAGCTTCTAGGTCCACATCAAACCATGCTCAGCCTCGTAGCTAGCCCTACGAGCACAAGACAGGGCTATCTCAGGGTCAATCTCAGCAAAATATAATCGATGGGGCTTGAGATGAATAAAATAGCTACTAATATTAGGCTAAGTATGAGGTGCAAGGATTGAAGTTGATTTTTTGGGGGTTTTGAGTTGGAAAATGGGAGAGGCAAATTTGGGTCCGGGGATGAGGCATAGTTTTTGTAGAGTTCTGATTGGGGCAAGGAAGGAAATTGTTTTGATGCTTTGGAATGAATGAATGGATGGATCAGACCAGTGAGGAGCCAAGGAGGGAAAGAGAGTCTCAAGAGTCCTCCTTAAAAAGATGAAAACATTGAAAATTAAACAAAACTAAAAGGCAAAGCACATCAGTTAAGTGAATTCTACCTTAATCTCTCATTTGTTTAATTTCAGAAGCAAAAAGAACAGAAAATGATTCACATAAATGTCAATGAACTTACAATTACATAGAGATAAACACCATCAAAACACAGATCCACATGGATCCCAACAAGTGCTGCAAAACCCTCGTCTTTCCTTTGCCAAAAATGCAGAGATAGATTGTACAATGATGTGCCAAGAAATCCCAAGTGTCCAACCCTGAAAATGACTTAGAAAATACATGATATAGACTAGCCCAACCCATTCCCTTATCTCTAGGGGTCGAGATCATCATTCTAGGAGTTGTTTCAACCAATTCTAAATAAAGCACTAAAATCTAGGCAATCAAACAACTTGTCTCTCTATGATAGGAAACTGATTCATTCATTAAATTTTCACTTTTTAGTGAATGAATCTTCTAGAACAAGTAAATATGTGCAAAAATTACATCATAGTCATCAAGTTAAATCAAGATAGATAAATAATTACATCAAAAGCAAAACTAGTCAAAACTAGGCAAATTTCTGAGTTGTACAATGAAAAATAGGGAAAAATCCTCTATGCGATGCGACCAGAATCTATATGCGTAGCACAATTTTGGGGATGACTTTGAGGAACTTCCCGAAGTCCAAATTGAGCGCAAGATATCTCGTTGGAAATCCTTGCCTATGGGCTTTCCAACCCAAGTGAAATTTATGGATTTGGATGTCACTTGCCCCTCCCAAACGTCATTGTCCCAAGACAGCTTCCTGTGGGTGCAAAAGGTGGCAGAAATATCATTTTTGGCATGTTTTTGACCCTTAGGCAACCCAGAACTTGATGAAATCCTTAGGTAGTCCATGAGCATTCACAAATTTTCATACAAAATCTAGAAATGCAAAGTTTTCCTCCAGAAGATCTCCCAATTATAAGTGCGCGCCAAGTGGCGCTACGCGTTGGGCGGAAAAACCTACTTTAGACCAAAATTTTCAAAATTGACAAAATTTTCCCCAAATTTCTTGAAATTTGGGCTGGACCTTCTCTATCAAGTGTCATTCTATTCTAAAGAGGCTTCAGCCAATATCTGAATACGATCATGCTCCTTTTGCCTCTTTTGTCTGTTTGTTGCCTTTTTCAATTTTGCCTTTAGATTTCTTATTCGTGCCTTGGAACTCATATTTCACGCCCTGTAATGGAAAACCATGTGTCTCAACAATGATTTATCTCTATCGGCCTTATCCAATAGTCTGTCCAACTGGATGTTGATTCTCTCAAGCCAAGGCTCCCGATCCTCATTAATCTCTTGCTCCAATGAACTGAACTCAGTGCTGCTCCTTTGGGCAGCTTGACGATTCTCCCGGATGTTTTGCAACTCCATGATTGCTTGTTGATCTTCAAGTTGTTTGTTCCTCTGCTTCAAGTATTTCATGTTCCACTTAGTCATGTCCAATTCAAGCAATAAGGTGTTGATCTCTGTCTGTTGCTGCTGGATGATCTCTCTAAGATGTGCACTTTGCGGGCCCATGTCTGTATCGTCATCTTGAACAAGAATAAAGTCCCGCTTACCTGAAGGCCCCTCATCCTACATTGGTTTCTTGCCTCTATATTGCACCTGTACTTGTACTGGTGATGATGGCGACAACGAGATCCCTTCCACCCCAGGTGGAGATAGTACTCGTTGAGTTGCTACAAACAATCCCCTTGTTCCTCTCTGATAGGTGACATATGTTGGCACACCAGTATTCTCTGCCTCACGTCCTCCATGCTGATGTGAAGGTCCACTAGCACCATGGACAACCTCCTCATGAGCTGCTAAAGCTCTGAAGAACTCATGGGAAATGAAGTCTTTCCATGTGATACCCTGCAGGCCAAGCTGATGTACAACAATGATCTTGATGACCGCATAGTGATAAATGCTATTGTATTGTTGTTCAGGAGTCTTCTTCTGCACAAGAGTGGTCATCCTCTCGATGTTTTGGCACATGAAATATCGAATTTTCATCAACCTCACTCTCATTAAATGCATCAATAACCTGATATGGTATGCATAGAGGCGTGAGAAGTAGCCTTCACAACTGGAGTATCTAATAATGAGTCTCATCAATGGTGCATAATCGTCCTTCAAAAACTGGAATGGGAATACTTTGCTGAGCTGCCTCAAATAGCTAGGCCTGATGTAAGGTTCATAATATGCTCTATCGAGCTGCTGCATCTTATTCCACTCTTCCCCTATATTTGGTATCCAAGTGGCATGAGAGATGGTTTTTGGTGTCAAAGTGAAGTTTACTCCAGCAATACTAACTTGATCATCATGCGATGCAAAACAAGCAATCGAACTAATTCTAGATGATGTTGGATCTGGGCAATCATCTCACAATACTAAGAGCATGACTTTTGTTGAAATCATGTCATTGCAAGCGGGCAGGCCGACAATTGAGTCAAGGAAGTGGGCTCTTCTCTGACATGTCTGCCACCCTTACGAGGCCTTCTCGGCACATTAAGCTCAGAGGCTGAGTCACTGTCTTGCTCATATTCTTGCTCATACAATGAATCTGTCTCTGTCATGGTGCTGCAATGTGTATGTTTGATTGGTTTGACAAAGACAAATAGGTCATGTGTTTTCAGTGCCAAATGTGCCAAAAGGAAATGCGACTATGAGGAATATGGGACAGTGGGAAAAGCATATGATGGAGTTTGTCAAGTGAAGAAATGTGCAAACTGTCACTTTTAGGGATGTAGGGATTTGGGGAATGATATGGGAATGATATAGTGATAAATGAGAGATCAGAGGGAGAATGATGATGGGGACTGATATGATTGTAGAATAGGGAAAATGGGAAGTTGGGATATGAGTGGTTTGGGCAGTTAGTGCATGGGAAAAGATCACATGTGGGAAGGGAGAATTGGCACCATCATCATAATCTCAAAACACCAAATTTAAAACCCCAAAGGAGCAGCTTTTGATATACACATAGGGTTTATATTTTCAAACTTTCAAACCTTTGAATTCTCCCTCCAAACAACACCCATCACAAGTTAAATTCAATAGAAGCACGCTTCAACTTACCTGGAGCAGAAAAAATGGCGTTTTTGTGAGTTTTGATGACAGAAGCGACATAAAACTCGCCTGTAGGCTCTATGCACTGCACACAAACCCAGTGCACTGCATCTCCTGGATACGCCACGACAGTGGAATTTTGCACTGAGAATTTGCGCCCAATGCGTCGCGCGGCCTGTGTGCACCGCGACCTCCTCCAATGTGCTACGCAGCCATTCAACGCACAGTCTCGGCCCTTCAAACACAAAATTCGCTCCTCTAACCCTCAAGTCGATATCCTTTGGCCTATTGGCATAGCAAAAGCAATGAACATGTCTAATGGAATGATGGGTTTGATTTTTATTGAAGCCACGCTGATTTTTTGTCTTGGAGGTTTTTTGCGCTGTGTGCAAACCCAGTGCGCCATGCCTCGTCGATGCGTCATCCTAGAGGAAAAATGCACTGTGGCAGGAGGCCCGATGCGCCGCGTGACCTATATGCACCACACTCTAACCCAATGCACCGCACACACTCCAAACACTATCTCGACTTTGAAAGTCACCCTTTCACCATTAAATTCGACTTTCTTTGATCTTATTGGATGCAAATGACATTGAACACAGAGAAATATCTTTATAAAGACATGGTTTTGATTTTTGTTTCTCCAAAATCCATCTTTTTAATGTTTGGCATTGACACTTTTTCACCTTTTAATACAACTCTGTTCTTCAAATTTCCTTTTTGATTTTTGGCTAAACGATGACTTCTTAGTTGATTTTTTGCAGGTATGGTGGTGTTGAACTTCAGAAAAGGATGACCAAGGCTATGCCTAGAGATTTTAACAACTAAAAAACTTTTGAAAATTACATGGCAATTTATTACAAAAGACGAAATGTCGAATTTTCTTCAAAACAGAGTTTTGAAGAAAAGTCATAATCCATCCATATGATGATAAAATTTTGTGAAATAAAAACTTGTTTAGAACCTCCCTCTAGCCTGCTGGCATTATTGAACACTTTGAAGACACAATTTGTGAAACCATAGACCTATGACTGACATGACTCTCATTGACTATCATTGACTTTGATGAACTTTGATGAAAAGACCTGAGCCACCAGGTACAAGACATGAGGGGAATGATTGACATCGCCCTTCTGTTAGATTATGGCATGCCCCTAACAGAATGCAACTGAGTGAATCGAGTGAGACACCTAAAAATGAAATGCAATAAAGAGATTTTGATCTCTGATAGAGGGTTGAACAGTCTGACTCTAACATTGGCTCCAATGGGGATGGTAGCTCCTTGGAGGTGCCAAGAATGGCAGATCTCTGGGAGAGATAGATAGTGCCTTCGTCCATTGGGCTATGGTGTCCATTATTTCGAGAAATCCACACAAGACTCTTGAGTCAATATATTAACTGAAACTTGACTCAAACTGACTCAATTTTGAAACTAAAATGACTGGAAAAACTGACTCGGTGCAAAAAGAAATGGCTGATGACTGACTTAACTAAAATAAGAACTTACAAATCTTGTTTAATGGTAGCAATCCATCAAGATTCAAGGGTTTCAAATCATGATAACAACCAACTCCCTGCTGATGGAATATGTACAATCATGTGTAGTGTGCCTTCCAATGTAACCAATTAAGCAGATGCCTCCTTGATTGATTCTCCTGATCAGATCTTCTGGTCAACAATGAATACTGGAAAATAGGCATCCAAAAACATAATTGACCATGATCTCCTTCATCACTGAATACTACGATAATCACCTTCACTGCTAAATGCAATAGATTTGCCATTGGATCCTGAAAAAAATGAAGATTTACCTCTTGTTGAAGAAACAAGGTGTCTTTTTCTTTTGATTTTGATCTTCCTTCCTAATGTACTTCAATAAAACTATGTTCTTGGTCCTCAAATAATTTCGAACAAGTAGATGAGCAAATATCCTCTTGGAAAAACATTTCAAAACATGAGACATATGAAGAAGAATTTGAAAGGCAGTGCTAAATGTTCTGATCTTCTATAGTCTAAATATTATTTTGATCATCTTCATATGATATAATAGCCAGATTGTCATGTTTCTCATTACATTCATCAATCATAAGAAAAGAAACTTCAGATGATTCTTGATACTCAAATACGACATTTCTATCATCTACCAATAATTCATTCAAGGAAAATTTTTCACTTACTTGAGCGAAGATCTCGTCTTCTTTTTCATAGAGGGAACGAACGACCTCCTCGTAAAGATCTAGTTCTGGTGGGATGAGAGCATTTAGGTCTGTATCTCTATTTTCTTCATTTGAGGCAGCCTCAACAATGCAACTCTCTTTTATGAGATCCGGAACAACATGTTTTTCCTCATCACAATCTGTCTCTCGATCTAATTTATCGTCATAATTATCTGAGATTGGAACATCATTTTCCTGTGTATCATCCTTTCTTTCAACCAGATCTGAAATAAAACTTCTTCTCTAATCATTTTCAGCAATATGGAAATCTTCAACCTACTGATCTTGATAAGTATCCTCTGAGATTTGTATGCTGCTGAAACAAATTTTCATACAATGCTTCCATGATTTCTCCATCCATCAATTCATTATCTCCGTAAAAAATCTCAAGATCTTCAATGAAACTACTAACGTGTTCACAACAATTCTACACTAATATTAAGGATGGACAAGATTCTTTATACCTTTCAAAGAATATTGTATGAAAATCTTTCAGACAATAAATAGAAGCAGGTGGAAAACTTTCATACCAAGATCGGGCTTCATATTCCAGAGTAGCCATAAACATTTTCATCAAACAATCTTCAAGAAAATTGATTTTTAATTTATGCACATGAATGTAAAATTTCACCAGATGAAGAGTAGCGTCATTACCTTCCACATTTCTGAACATAGGAAAATTATGAAGCCAATCCACCTTGGGCATTTTATTCAGAAAACCTGGGATGTGATCTTGGCTCATAGGAGCTTATCTTCTTGCAACCCATTCCATCTTGAAAATCTTAAAGCTACTAATCTTCCTGCAGTGGAGTCAACATGAAGCATTGCTCTCTGGATTTTTCACTGAATGAAGTCGCCAGGTGAATGATTTCAGCCTATTGAATTCTAGACTCATCACCCAAAGTCTAGAAGGATCTGATGTACTGGGGGTAATTCACAAGTCAAGTGTCACGTTCACAAGCTAGACTAGATGTTCACTGAAGCAGTGTTTATCTACTTGCGCTAATGAAAAGCAAGAGCTTTTTGAAGGCTACTTGGCATAACTTGAGGCTCTGTCTATAGCTTATAAAACAAATAACACTAACAAGCAAACCATTTTCTCCCCAGTGGAGTCGCCACTATGTTAGAGCCTAGATTTACCTTAGGCTGAAAAGGTAAGCTTCTAGGTCCACATCAAACCACGCTCAGCCTCGTAGCTAGCCCTACGAGGACAGGAGAGGGCTCTCTCCGAGTCAATCTCAACAAAAGATAATTGATGGGACTTGAGATGACTGAAATAGCTACTAATCTTAGGCTAGGTATGAAGTGCAAGGATTGAAGTTGAGTTTTTGGGGGTTTTGAGTTGGAAAATGGGAGAGGCAAGTTTGGGTCCGGGGATGAGGCATAGTTTTTGCAGAGTTCTAATTGGGGTAAGAAAAGAAATTGTTTTGATGCTTTGGAATGAGTGAATGGATGGATCAGACTAGTGAGGAACCAAGGAGAGAAAGAGAGTCTCAAGAGTCCTCCCTAAACAGATGAAAACATTGAAAATTAAACAAAACTAAAAGGCAGAGCACAACAGTTCAGTGAATTCTACCTTAATCTCTCATTTTTTCAATCTCAAAAGCAAAAAGAAGGGAAAATGATTCACATAAACATCAATGAACTTACAATTACATAGAGATAAACACCATCAAAACATAGAGCCACATGGATCCCAACAAGTGCTGCAAAACCCTAGTCTTTCCTTTGCCAAAAATGCAGAGATAGAAAGTACAATGATGTGCCAAGCAATCCCAAGTGTCCAACCCTGAAAATGACTCAGAAAATACATGATATAGACTAGCTGAACCCATTCCCTTGCCTCTAGGAGTTGAGATCATCATTCTAGGAGTTGTTTCAACCAATTCTAAACAAAGCACTAAAATCTAGGCAATCAAACAACTTGCCTCTATATGATAGGAAACTGATTCATTCATTAAATTTTCACTTTTTAGTGAATGAATCTTCTAGAACAAGTAAATATGTGCCAAAATTACATCATAGTCATCAAGTTACATCAAGATAGATCAATAATTACATCAAAAGAAAAACTAGTAAAAAACTGGGCAAATTTATGAGCTGTACAGTGAAAAATAGGCAAAAATCCTCTGTGCGCCGCGACGAGAATCACTATGCGTAGCACAACTTTGGGGTTGATTTTGAGGCACTTCCCAAAGTCCAAATTGAGCCCAAGATAGTTCGCTGGAAATCCTTCCCTGTCTACCTTCCAACCCAAGTGCAATTTCTAGATTTGGATGTCATTTTCCCCTCCAAAACTTCATTCTCCCAAGCTTGCTTCATGTGCGTACAAAAGATGGTAGAAAGATCATTTTTGCCATGTTTTTTACCCTTAAGCAACCCAGAACTTGATGAAATAATTAGGTAATCCATGATCATGCATAACGTTTCATAAAAAATTCAGAAACAAAAAGTTTTTCTCCAGAAGATCTCCCAATAATAAGAGCACGCCAAGTGGCGCTACGTGTTGGGTGGAAAAACTTGTTTTAGAACAAAATTTTAAAAATTGACAATATTTTCCCCAAATTTCTTGAAATTTGGGCTGGACCTTCTCTATCAAGTGTCATGCTAGGCTAAGGAGGCTTCAGCCAATATCTGAATATGATCATGCTCCTTTTGCCTCTTTTGTCTCTTTGTTGCCTTTTTCAATTTTGCCTTTAGATTTCTTATTCGTGCCTTGGAACTCATATTTCACGCCCTGTAATGGAAAACCATGTGCCTCAATAATGCTTTATCGCTATCGACCTTATCCAGTAGTCTCTCCAAGTGGATGTTGATTCTCTCGAGCCAAGACTCTCAATCCTCATTAATCTCTTGCTCCAATGAAGTGAACACAATCCTCCTCCTTTGGGCCGCTTAATGATTCTCCAGGATGTTTTCCAACTCCATGATTGCTTGCTGATCTTCAAGCTGTTTGTTCATCTGCTCCAAGTATTTCATGGTCCACTTAGTCCTCTCCAATTCAAGGGAAAAGGCATTGATCTCTGTCTGGTGCTCCTGGATGATCTCTCTAAGATGTGCACTTTGCGTGCCGATGTCTGTATCGTCATCGTGAACAAGAATAAAGTCCCTCTCACCTGAAGGCCCATCATCTTGCATTGCCCTCCTGCCTCTATCCTGTACCTGTACCTGTACCTGTGCTGATGGCGACAACGAGACCCCTTCCACCGCAGGTGGAGATAGTACTCATCGAGCAGCTACAAACAATCTCCTCGTGCCTCTCTCATAGGTGACATATGTCAGCACACCAGTATTCTCTGCCTCCCATCCTCCATGCTGATGTGAAGGTTCACCCGCATCATGGACAACCTCCTAATGAGCTTCTAAAGTTGTGAAGAACTCATAGGAAATGAAGTCTTCCCATGTGATACCTTGTGGGCCAAGCTGATGTACAACAATGATCATGATGAGCGCATAGTGATAAATGCTATTGTACTGCTATTCAGGAGTCTTCTTTTGCACAAGAGTGGTCACCCTCTCGATGTTTCAGCACATGAAATATGGAATGTTCATCAACCTCACTCTCGTGAAATGCATCAATAACCTAATATGTTATGCATAGAGGCATGACAAGCGGTCTTCACAAATAATGTATTTTATAATGAGTCTCATCAATGGTGCATAATCTTCCTTTAGAAACCAGAACGGGAATACCCTACTGAGCTACCTCAAATAGCTAGGCCTGATGTAAGGTTCATAATATGCTCTATCTAGATGCTTCCTCTTTTTCCACTCTTCGCCTATACTTGGTATCTCGGTGGCCTCAGAGAAGGTTTCTAGTGTCAAAATGAAGTTTACTATAGCAAGAGTAACCTGACCATCATGCAGATGCAAAACAAACAACCGAACTAATTCCGGCTGATGATGGATCTGAGCAATCATCTCACAATACTGAAAGCATGACTATTGCTGAAAGCATGTCATTACAAGTGGGCAGGCCTGCAATTGAGTCAAGGAAGTGGGCTCTTCTATGACATGCCTGCCACCCTTACGAGGCCTTCTCGGCACATTAAGCTTAGTGGTTGACTCACTGTCTTGCTCATATGACGAATCTGTCTCTGTCATGGTGCTGCAATGTGTATGTTTGATTGGTTTGACAAAGAGAAATAGGTGATGCGTTTTCAATGTTGAATGTGCTAAAGGGAAATGGGACTGTGAGGAATATGGGACAGTGGGAAAAGTGGATGATGGAGTTTCTCAAGTGAAGAAATGTGCAAACAGTCACTTTTAGGGATGTAGGGATTTGGGGAATGGTATGGGAATGATATAGTGATAAATGAGATATGACAGGGAGAATGATGATAGGGACTGATATGATTGTAGAATAGGGAAAATGGGAAGTTGGGATATGAGTGGTTTGGGTGTTTAGGGAATGGGAAAAGATCACAGGTGGGAAAGGTGAGTTGGCACCATCATCATAATTTCAAAACACCAAATTTAAAACCCCAAAGGAGCAACTTTTGATATACACATAGGGTTTATATTTTTAAACTTTCAAACCATTGCATTCTCCCTCCAAACAACACCCAACATAAGTTAAAATCAACAGAAGAACACTTGAACTTACTTGGAGTAGAAAAAATGGTGTTTTTGTGAGTTTTAATGACATAAGCGGCGTAAAACTGGCATGTAGGCTCTCTGCACCGCGCACAAACCCAGTGCATTGCGTCTCCTGGATGCGCCGCGACAGTGGAATTTTACACCGAGAATTTGTGCCCAATGCGCCGTGTGGCTTGTGTGCACCGTGACCTCCTCCAATGCACTGCACGGTCCTTCAACACACAGTCTCCACCCTTCAAACACAAAATTCGCTCCTCTAACCCTCAATTCGATATCCTTTGACCTCTTCGCATAGTAAAATCCATGAACATGTCTAATGGAATGATGGATTTGATTATTATTGAAGCCACGATGACTTTTTTTCATGGAGGTTCTGTGCGCCCTGCACAAGCCCAGTGCATCGCACCTCGTGGATGCGCCGCGCTAGAGGAAAAATGCATTCTGGTAGGAGGCCTGATGTGCCACGCGACCTACATGTGTCGCGCTCTAACCCAATGCGCCGTGTGCACTCCAAACACTGTCTCGACTTTGAAAATCACCATTTCACCACTAACTTTGACTTTCTTTGATCTTCTTCGATGCAAATGACATTGAACACATAGAAATATCTTTATAAAGATATGGATTTGATTTTTCTTTCTCCAAAACCCATCTTTGTAATGCTTGGAATTCACACTTTTTCACCTTTTAATACAACTCTGTTTTTCAAATTTCCTTTTTGATTTTTGGCTAAACGATGACTTCTTAGTTGATTTTTTGTGGGGATGGTGTTATAGAAATTTTTGGGCATTGCAACCCATAAATTTCCATGAAACAAGGGATCCTAAGTCCCTAAAAGTGTTTCTTCACATCCTAAAAGAACAAGGTCAGCTGATTACATCATCTCCCAGAAGTTCTCCACAGAAAATTGTTCAGAACTGGTCAAAATTGGACCATACTGATTGCTCCATGGCCAGGGTGCGATGCATCTCGCCTTGTACACACGGGAGGTGCGACGCATACTAGATGGAACCTCTTTAGGGTGCGATGGGTGAGAATGGAAAAATGGCAGAGACAGTTTGCGAGGTGGAAGATCATAGAATCTTGCAGAAACTTCCCCTCTGACACTTGCCTCTTTGATTTTGACCAGGGATGAGTAAGAGATCATCAATCTCCAAGAGGAATCAAGAATGATCAGAGAGAGGACACTAATAAAAATTCTAGAATCTGACTCACCCCCCTACAATAATCTATATATGGATCCCTCATCAAAGAGATCGAGAGGCTGGAATCTTGTATCTTGTAGAGAAGTGTTGTGTGATCTAAGCTTTACTTGAAGTGAAGAAGGGCTTTCTGGCTGGAGGATGATGCTAGGTTAGAAGAATTTTATGTAATCCTCTTTCTATTGTTTATATTAATAAAGCTATTCAAGTTTTCCTCCACATTCATGTATGTTTGATTGTATATGCATTTCTGTGGTTAATATATATCTGGTCCTGTGTTGTTTATTAATATAGATCTATGTTCTTCGATGGTATTATGCTGCTTTGATTCCACAGGTGCTCTCTGAAGCTGTGTACACAAAGAAGGAGTGGCAAAGATCTATCCAGAAAGAGAGGAACAAAGTAAGGAACCAAGTGCAAGACAAAGGTTGGTGCCCTCTATTCCCCTCTTGTCTATTTTTCATTAAGGAAAATGAAAGTAGTTTTAACTTGTTTGTTTCTAAGATAGCTACCAGCCTTATAGAAATTTTTGGGCACTCCAACCCCAATCATAAATGTCCATAAACCAAGGGCTCCTAAGTCCCTAAAAGTGTTGCTTCACACCCTAAAAGAACAAGGTCAACTAATTACATCATCTCTGAGAAGTTCTCAACAGAAAACTACTCAGAACTAGTCAAAATTGGACCATATTGATTGCTCCATGGCCAGGGTGTAATGCATCTCACCTTGTACACACGGGAGGTGCAACACATACTGAAAAGTCCTTCTATAGGGTGCGATGGACGAGAATAGACAAGTGGCAGAAACAGTTTACTGAGTGGATGATCAAGGAGTCTTCTAGAAACTTCTCATATGACACTTGCCCCTCAGAATTCGCCCAAGGATGAGTAAGAGACCAATGAAATCTCGAAATGGAGCCAAGAACTATCAGTGAAATGACACTAATAAAAAACCTAGAGCTAACTCACACCTCTGCAAATATCTATATATAGATCTCTCATCCGAGAGATCCGAGGGTTAGAGGCTGGAATCTTGTATCTTGAAGAGAAGTGTTGTTGGTTTTCTGGTGTAACATCATAGTGTTGGGTGATCTAAGCTTTATTTGAGGTGAAGAAGGGATTTCTTGCTAGAGGATGATGTTGGGTCAGAACAATTGGTTGTAATCCTCCTTCTATTCTTGATATTAATAAAGTTATTCAAGTTTTCCTCCACATTCGTGTATGTTTGATAGTGTATTCATTTGTGTGGTTAATACATATCTGGTCCTGTGTTGTTTATGAATATAGATCTCTGTTCTTTGATAGTATTATGTTCCTTTGATTCCATAGGTCCTGTCTGAAGCTGTGTAGACAAAGAAGGAGCGGCAAATATCTATCGAGAAAGAGAGGAATCGAGCAAGGAACCAAGCGCAAGACAAAGGTTGGTGTCCTCTGTTCCCCTCTTGTCTATTTTTCATAAAGGAAAACGAAAGTAGTTTTAACTTGTTTGTTTCCAAGATAGCTATCAGTCTCAGTGGGAATAGTAGCTCTAAGTGGACACTATTCTCAGTAACAAAATGGCGACTCCGCTGGGGAGCGAATAGATTGTTTGTTAGTCTATTTTTGTTTGTTTTATAAAATTACAGATGGAGCCTGAAGTCAAGCTAGCTAGCCTTGAAACTGCATTTGATATGCAAGTGTAAAGTAGATTAATGTTGCTTCAGTCTATCTCTGGGTTTTTTTTATAAATTGAACAATTGATCTACAAACACTCTAATTGCCCTAAGTGGTGGCTCTAGTAACCTCCTTAAATCAACCCCTATGATTTATATTTACTTAACATCACTTACCGGGCATAAATCCCTGAACTGAACTACAAATTGTCATCAAAGACTCGATAAAAGTCTCGCACAGGTACCATTGTACCCTCCCTTCAAGGCAGTTGGTATGCATCGCACTTCCAGTGTGCAATAGGTTCGATGCATACTGGATTCCTTCTGTGACAGGTGCAATTGTTAAGGAAGGTTAATTTTACCTTCATACTTTGGTTTTTATTCACTTTTTTTAGTTCTATTCAGGGGTTTTGCTGTCTGTGGTCAGTATATCTCTATGGAAAACCCCTTCTCTTCCATCATTTTGCCTCCATTGTGCAAAGAACTGTAAGTGTTTTTATGTATTGTTTGCCATTTCCAGTTCTCTTTTACAAATAAGTAGCATAATCAGACTATCGTTTCTTGATCTGAAAGTGTCGCAAGTGTTGTTTTCAGTCATAGAAGAGAATCCCATTGTTCTTGATAGTCAATTGTACTGTTACTCTTGTATGTGATTTGAATTAGTATTTTTTCAAGTGTCGAAAACAGTTTTCATTTCGAAATCACAAAGTGTCATCCTTATCTTCACTTCATTTTGAAAAATAAATTTGTTAGTATTGTCGCTTTTGAAAATAATTCATACTTGCATTTAGCGTTCTTTTCATTCATGCATTAAGAACGGTGAAAACAAATACATGCATGTGCATTTTCATTGAGACTGCTTGGTTTGATTTAGGACAGTGCATTTAGTGTGTGCTATGTGCTCTTTGTTGAAAGACCCTCAGTTCTCTTTCCTTAGTAGCTAGGATTTTCATTGCCAAAAGAAGATTAAATAGTTGTTTATCATCTTAGACTGCATTTTAGGAATTGTATACACATCATGCGGTGAACCTGAAAGGAAAATTTTTAAACAAGATCAACCATAAAATAAATTTAATGAATCTAAAAATGCTTTGGAACCTAACACACAACATCTAGAAGTCTAGGCTAGAGACGTATTCCAGCGTCGTAAAACCTAGTAACTATTGTTTTCATTTTTGGTTGGGTGATTCTTCCACTTTGAGACGACAAGTGCCAGTACGGACTTGTGCTCCCACGTATTGTCGAGTATATATTGGGAGACCATAATAGGCTATATCCTTTATTCTTAGGAAGCCATGTTTGCTGCCTTATCCATCGCAATGCATTGAACACAGCATTCGAGAAGATTGACTGTAGTACCGTAAAAAGTATTCTGCAGTTTCGTGATTGGTTTCGTAATCCCTCTACCTAGATTTCGAGAGAAGTCTCTTTCGTTCCTTTTCAGACTCCTTAAAGGAAAAGGTCCATCTGAGCACTTGTCACTTCAGGCTCATTAAAAATCGAAGGCAACCAGAGATCTTTTGTTTTTTCTTGACTCTTAAAATTTGAAAAAACAAGTTGTTTCAAAGCGTCTAAAGTTTATTTTATTCAGAATAACGTGATTGTTCCCTCGTTGGTCTTAGAAATTAGTCTCCCTTCATCGCAAGTTACTGTAGAATCGATAGGAAATATTTTGGATAGACTAGATATGTCTGAACAACCGTCGACATCCAAGACTATGTCATCTGATGCAGCAACAACAGAACCTCCTGCGGCTACTTCAACAATGTTCGCTGGTGTATCATTTGTCCTGGCAAGTTATCAATAACAAGCCAGAGTCCAATCAGGGACTGCTTTGACGGCATGGTCAGTTCCTATTTCTTCATCCAGATTCTCATCTGGTATTTCTAATGTTTAAACTCAACTAATTGATCCAATATGTTTTCAAAGGCCAATCTACCCTTTAAGTACTGGATTGCCACCATATGGGGGGCAGTATGCCTTTTCAATGTTCCCTCCTAGAGAACAACCATATGGGAGTTTACAACAAGGTTCAGGTCAAACTGGAATTACATCCAGCAGTTGGGTAACAATACTGCCTCAGCAACCAAGGGTTGTATATTCAATGCAACCAGTCCACCTTGTGTCAAATATTCCCACTATACCTTCTATGGTGACTACATCGCAAGTACAAGCGCTACCTGTTGTATGTCAACCCCAAGTTTCTCAGGTTACAATACAACAACCTCTTGTCTCAGCAATTGAATCACAACCTCAGGTTAGTGCCTCCTTATCTAGAGTGACTCAGGCTCAAATAGGTACTATGACTCCTCATCTTGGTCAATCATCTAGTATTAGACAACAACAAATGGTCCAACAACCATGGCTAGTTCAATATCAACAACCGCAATTCCAACAATCATATCAGGGACCTCAGCAAAAAGTCTTTGTAACTAATGGGCAACCGCATTTCCAAAGCGGTTATCAACAACCATATTATAATGGTTATGCCCATCAACCTTATCAAAGTTACCAGCATCAAATACATTATGCTGGTATGTAAAGACCCACTGCTCATGTGATTCCATCTTATCGTGGGCATGCTTCGCCTAACCTAAATAAAAAATTGCCCTTTGTAGCAACTCTAGAATTACCAGATCTAAATTGGCTGATGAATGATCCAATTGCTTATGGCCCTTAGTGGCCAACGGTTCCTCATAAACTTCCGTCAGATATTCCTAAATTTAATGGAAATCTGGGTGAAGACCCATCGAATCATGTGATGACCTTTCATCTGCGGTGTTCATCAAACACTCTCAACGATGATTTGAACAGACTTTGCCTTTTTCAGCGAACGTTAATTGGTCCAATAGCAAAATGGTATATCAAATTGCCTAGAGCTTCGTTTGATAACTTCAGTACGCTAGCCAAAACCTTTTTAACCCATTTTCAGCTACCCATAAGGTACGAAACGGGAACAGATCTTCTTACCAATTTTAAACAAATGATGGCAACTCACATATCTGATCATATTCATGAGTGGAAACGTCATCGTAGAATGGTAAAAACATACATTCCTGATCAGCTGTTGGCTGAATGGTTTATTAAGTTGTTGTTACCTTCTATCACAGAAGATGTGGCAAAGGGAGGAGTTGTCACTGAAGAGCAAGTTATTTCTCGTGCAAAATATCTAGACTTGATCTATACTCAGTCTGGCACGATCTACGATAAAATCCCTGATTCTCCTATACCAGAATTTTTCCTTCCTCCCCCTCCTAAATCACAGAAAGACTCTCATGCAAACAATGGCATGATAGGTACGACTAGCATGAAAACCGTAAAGGCTACGTCAAAGAAAGCCCGTACAGTTTCTAGTCAAAATGAAAATGACAAACTTCTCACCTCGGAGGTTAATGTCGTGTCGACTGACATAGGCAAATAACTGAAGAAACCAGGGGGCAAGAACAAAAATAAAAAGAAAAAGCAGGAAAGACCTTCTGCAAACCCTTCTTGGCAAAGGAAACCCCCTGCGGGGTGTCAAATATATGATGAGGATCATAGGACGAGAGATTGTCCACATAAAGCTGAAATTAAGAATTTCTTTAAGAGTTCAAAAACCTCAACAGTATTAACTGATGCGTTTCCAAACCCAGGAACCAATCTGGTTTCTAGTGACAATGTTTCCCCATCCCGAGTGCTTATGTTGTCCATTTCAAAACAACAAAATGATGCTTTGATATCGACAAGGAATAAAGATTATAGAAATTCACAGTTGTCAAACAACAAGGCTACAGATCAACCTAGTAGTTCAACAACAACTTCGACCGAAGTTGTGCCACCCATGATTCCTGAGCTAACGATAAAGCCACCAAAGGGAGTAGTACACAAATCAACATTTAATCCTCATGCTAGAGCAACACAACATTATAATATAGTGGAGGATCTAGCCTAATCGCCATCCACTATGTTGACACTTGAGGTACTACAAAATTGCCCCTCCCAAAAGCAGGCTCTATTATCAGCGATGGGTGGGATTGACCCAACAGATTCCAATCTTGTGGCCTTTGATCACAAAGGATATGACCCTCAGTTACCAGCTCAACTAGCTTTCCTTATTCAAGTGAAAGCCCTCAACAAAACTATTCATTGAACAATTATTGATGAGGGGGCATCTACATGTATTATGTCAATGAGTTTCTGGAAAACTTTAGGCTCAGCACCCTTGTCGTGATCATCAACAATGTTAAAAGCATTTGATGGGCAAACGTACACTCCATATGGGATTTTAAGTAACTTGCAAGTCGAACTAAGGGGCAAAATAGTAGAAATTGGTGTTGAAATTATCAACGGAAACCTCGATTACAACATCCTACTGGGAAGGCCCTGGATATATGATATGGCTACTGTTACGTCGATGTACTTCAGGAAGATTATATTTCCCTTCCAAGGAGGAATCACACTCTTCGACCACCAAACATTTCTACCCAATAGTTCATAAGTTACAGGAATCATTTTGACGATCCACAGAAGCTCTCAGTCGCTTCAAAATATTGGAGTAGGTCTCCTAAAAGACCCTTCCTTAATGGGGACTTTTGCCCTTCCGCATCCGAGTAAGTTGGCAGAGGTGGCGATAGGGGAAACTTGTCACATGAGATCTTCTACATCAAAAAAGATGAAGAATAACTCAAAACATTTTGATAATGTGGATCATCGTGAGGTATTGCCTCTGAGCCCTACCATAGCTACGTCATTTGATGATCAATTCAGTGATGTTGTACATTATGTACTGGGGGCATTGGAACCAGATCTTTCCTTCATGGCCCCTTATGAGTTGTGATCATAGGTCGCCATGAGGATAGTTCTTTTACTGTGTCAACCTCATTAAAAAATGAAACAACTCCCTTTCCAAATCGAGTCTTTCAAAGATCTCGAAGGTAAACCTTAAATCCAACCACCGCATTGAATGCAATGAAGCTTGGGGGGCATGCACCTCGATTTGCGTTATTATGCTGGGGGCATGCAAACTTATCACGAGCAATGTTACCGTAAGGTTCAAGCTCGTTAAAAAATAAACCCGCCACGAGCAGTTTTTATGTGGAGTTCAAGCTCATTAAAAATTAAACCTAAGCAATGAGCAAATGTTTCCCCAAGAGTTTAAGCTCATTAAAAAATGAATCAATATCCAGTAAATAACCGTTGTGAATGCATTATCATTAGCTTTTGAGCATTGGTCGTGTTCTCATCATCACCTTCACTCTGTTTTGGCCGATCATATGACTCCATTCGATTTTTTACCCTTTTTGAGGAACATCTGTGACAAGTGATTATGTTATCCATCCTTGTGACACCGGCCATGATTTGAAAATTCCAAACCTCACCTGGAATCAGCTGCTACCCAAACTTATCACTCATTCCTCAAAAAAGGAGTCTCCTTTAAGCTCATTTCACCTGAATCGTAAAATATGAAAAGATTGCTAAGCGATTGGCCTCTCCAGCTCATTAAATTCATCGGAAGTGCTATCCCTCCTCTAGATTTTAATATTTTTTGACCTGAGGGATTATTACACAAAATGATCGAGCGCTTGTCTTGTTCAACTCGTTAAAACTATCGCAAAATTCTTCCCTTTTGTATTATTTTATACCTTTTTATGCTTAATGGATTATATGACGAAAAAGGATTATCAGAGTTTCCTTTCTGTCCCTTTTCAGGCTCTCTAAAAATGAAAAAGGACCAAGTTATCATTGTCATTAAACTCGTTAAAATCAATAGCGACAAACTTGTCCAAATGGACAAGAACAAGTTTCATTGTTGCTAGCCTCGTTAAAACATAGCGACGGGTTCGCCCGTAGGGCGGATTATAGAACAAGCATAGGTTATCATCCTCAGCTTTTCAAAAATAAAGATGTATTGTTCAGCAATGACTGGGCAAAATTTGGAAGAAAACTTGAAGAAACTTTATTGGTAGCAAGGCGCTCTTGAAGATGACACTTTCACTCCGTCTGAGTCGGGTTATTCCGTTCACAGGTTATATTACCATTGGTCTATCACACCATCCTTCTTTGGGGTTAACGCTACCAATCCATTGTCAGTGTCACCGGTATGTTCAAGATAATTTGCTCAGAGAATTCACCTGTGTCTCATCCGTTGCAATACATTCACGCTCCATTCTTTCATGACCGCCACCCTGTTATAGACATTTTTGGGTACTTCAACCCCAATCATAAATGTCGATAACTGAGGGCTCCTAAGTCCCTAAAATTGTTGCTTCACTGCCTAAAGGAACAAGGTCAGCTGATTACATCATCTCCCAAAAGTTCTCCACTGAAAACTGCTCATAAATGGTCAAAACTGGACCATACTAAAAGCCTAGTGCAGAGGGTGCGATGCATATCACCTTCCCAGTGTACAAGGTGTGATTCATACTGAATTACTCCTCTGTAGGGCACGATGATCGGGAATGGACAAATGGCAGGGACAAAATGAGATGTGGAAGATCATGGAATCTTCCAGAAGCTTCCCCTCTAACACTTGCCTCTCTGTTTTCAACCAGGGACGAGTAAGAGATCATCATTCTCCAAGTGGAAGAAGGAACTATCAGAGAGAGGAAACTAATCAAGATCACAGAAGATGACTCACCTCCCTATAATCATCTGTATATGGATCCCTCATCACAAAGATACAGAGGCTGGAATTTTGTATCTTATAGAGAAGTGCTCTTGGTTTTCTGGTGTACATTCATAATGTTGGGTTATCTAAGCTTTTCTTGAGGTGAAGAAGGGCTTTCTAGCTAGAGGATGATGCTGGGTCAGAACATATGGTTGTAATCCTCTTGCTACTTTTCATCTTAATAAAGCTATTCTAGTTTTCCTCCATATTCTTGTGTACTTGTTTATATATGCATTTGTATGGTTAACACACGTCTGGTCCTGTGTTATTTATGAATATAGATCTTTGTTCTTGAATAGTAGTATGTTGTTGTGATTCTATAGGTGCTCTTGAAGCTGGGCAGAAGAAGAAGAAGCGGCAAAGCTCTATCAGGAAGGAGAGGAAATCAAGCACAAGACTAAGGTTGGTCCCCTTGGTTCCCCTCTTGTCTATTTTCGTAAAGGAAAATGAAAGTAGACTTTACTTGTTTGTTTCTAAGATAGCTACCAGTCTTAGTGGGAATAGCAGCATCTGAGTGGACACTATTCCTGGTAACAAAATGGCGACTCCACTGGGGAGCGACTAGATTATTTGTTAGCCTATCTATCTTTGTTTCTTTTATAAACTTAGAGACGGAGCCTAAAGCCAAGCTAGCTAGCCTTCAAACTGCATTTGTTATACAAATGCAAAGGAGATCAATGCTACTTCATTCTATCTCCGGGTTTTGTTTATGAATTAAACAACCGATCTACAAACAGTATAATTGCCCTAAGTGGTGGCTCCAGTAACCTTTTTAGATCACCCCTGTGTTTTACATATACTGAACATTACTTACTCGCCCCAAATCCCTTAATTAAATTGCAAACTATGAGTGAAAAATTGTTTAAAGTCTCGCACTGGTACCATCGCACCCTGCCTTCAAGGCAGACTGTATGCATCGCACTTCCCGAGTGCAGTGGGTGCGCTGCATACTGAATTCACAGTGTGACAGGTGCAATGGTTATGGAAGTTTAACTTTACCTTCAGGATGTGGTTTTCTCTCACTGTTTTCAGTCCTATTCAGGAGTTTCGCTGTCTATAGTCAGTGTATATCTGTGAAAACCACCTTTGCTTGCATTATTCCGCCTCCTTAGTGCAAATAATTGTAAGTGTTTATATGTATTGTGCGTCACTTTTAGTTCTCTTCTGCAAAAAAGTAGCATAGTCGAACTGTTGTTTCTGGATCTGAAAGTGTTGTAGGTGTCATTTTTAGTTTTAGAAGACAATCCCATTGTTCTTGATAGTTGGTTATAAAGTTACTATTGCATATGATTTGAATTAACGGTTTTTAAAGTCTCGAAAATCAATTTTCATTTCGAAATTGCATAGTGTCTCTCTTACCTTCACTTCATTTTCAAAAGAAATTTGTTGAGTACTGTCGCTTTGAAAATAATTCAGATTTTCACATAGATTTCTTATCATCATTCACACATTAACGAGGCTGAAAACAAATACATGCATGTGAATTTGTATTTTAACTGCTTGGTTTGATTTACGACAGTGCATTTAGCGTGTGCTCTGTGCTCTTTGCAGAAAGATTCTTAACTTTCTTTCCTTAGTAGCTAGGATTTTCATTGCCGAAAGAAGATTAAGCATTTGTTTATCATCTTAGACTGCATTTTAGGAATTATATACACATCATGCGGTGAAACTGAAAGGAAAATTTCTAAGCAAGATCAACTTAAAATAAATTTAATGAATCTAACAACGCTTTGGAACCTAACGCGCAACATCTAGAGGTCTAGGCTAGAGACGTATTTCGGCGTCCTAAAACCTGGTAACTATTGCTTTCATTGTTCGTTGGGTGATTCCTCCACTCTGAGGCGGCAAGTGCCAGTACGGACTTGTGCTCCCACGTACCATCGAGTATATTTTGGGAGACCACAATAGGCTGCATCCTTTATCCTTAGGAAGCCGTGTTTGCCACCCTATCGATCACAATGCACTGAACATAGCATTCGGGAAGATTAACTGCCATACCGTAAAAAGTATTCCACAGTTTTGTGATTGGTTTGGTAATCCTCTCTACCTAGATCTCCAGAGAAGTCCATTTTGCTCCTTTTTAGACTCCTTAAATGAAAAGGTCCTCTGAGCACTTGTCACATCAGGCTCAATAAAAATCGAAGGCGAGTAGAGTCATCTTTTGTTTTTTCTCGACTCTTTAAAATTGAAAAACAAGTTGTGTCAAAGCATCTAAATTTCATTTTATTCAAAAAAACTTTTTTCCCTTTTATTTTGAGTTGATCAAGTAATCCGCATTCGTGGAAGAAAGTCAATCAAAACCCCATCGTTCACAGAGACTTACGAGTCAACCGTCATTGAGTCCAGAAGCAAAACGATTCCAGATGAAGCGAACTCATTTAACCAGATCAAAGTCCCCTAGGTTGGTTGGAGCAAGCACTCCAACATCCTCAGAGACTCCGGTTACTCCGGACATTTCTGGTATCCCTGCCTCTACATAAGAAATTCCGCAACAACAAAAGGACATTACAACTGATCCTAATGTGATGGTTAACACTTCTATTCCTCGACCGGCTCCGTCTACAGCTAATTCAGAAGGTGTTACTACCCAACCGTTTGTTGTTGAAGAACTTACATCTTCTTCGGCACCAGAAATATTTTACGGACCTGACGGTCTGCCTCTTCCTCCAGGATTGATTGCCATAGAAGAGATTGTGGAAGATCCTCCATCTAGCACTCCAACGGAACTTGGAGCTGGGATCGCCCTGTATCCTTCTTCATCAGAAGATATTCACCCACCATCGGAAGTTCCTGAGCAATCACTGAGGAATGTTTTGGATAGGCTTAATATGTCTGAACAACCATCAACATCAAGGACTGTGTTACTCAACACAACAACAACAGAAGCTCCTTCTTCTACTCCGAGAATGTTCATCAGCGTGCCATCTGTCCCAACTAGCTTTCAATCGCTGGATGGAGTCCATCCAGGGGATATTTTGACAGTATGGACTGTTCCCATTTGTTCATCCAGAATTATATCTGGAATTTCTTACGTTGAGTCTCAACAAATTGATCCGTCACAAGGTCAATTTGGGCAAACTTGTCCCCAAAGGAAAATCATTCCTTTGAGTACTGGATTACCATCGTATGGAGGGCCGTATGCCCTTTCATTGCCTTCCTCGGAAGGACAACCATGCGTGATTTCACAACAAAATTTGGGTTATGCTGGGATCACAAC
The DNA here is from genome assembly GCA_000404065.3 of Pinus taeda. Classification (NCBI taxonomy): domain Eukaryota; kingdom Viridiplantae; phylum Streptophyta; class Pinopsida; order Pinales; family Pinaceae; genus Pinus; species Pinus taeda. Next base: position 214,619 of record APFE030054848.1, on the reverse strand, counting down.
TAGCAGTTGGGTGCCAATCCTGTCTCAACAACCAAGGGTTGTATGCTCAATACAACAAAGTTTGCCTATGACAAACATCCCCACTACGCTGACTATTGTGGCAGTATCGCAAGTACAGGCGTCACCAGTTGTATTCCAACCTCAAGTTTCATAGGTTGTAATGCAACAAACTCTTGTACCTACAACATAACCAGAATAACCAACTAGTGGAATGGCACAGGTTCAAACGGGGAACACCAAACCCCATCTTGGTCAAACATTCAGTACTAGACAATAGCACATGAATTCACAACCATGGCTAGTGCAATACCAACAACCGTAATTCCAGCAGGCTTACTAAGGATATGAGCAACAAGTCTTTGCAAGTAATGGGCAGCCGTATCAACCATATCATAATGGTTATGCCCACCAACCTTACCAAAGTTACCAACATTAAAATGCATTATGTTGGTATGGAAAGACCGATGGCTCAAACAATTCCATCTTATCTTGGGTATGCTCAACCGAGCCTAAATCAACAGTTGCCTTTTGTAGCAACTTTAGAGTTACCGGATCTAAGTCAACTAACGAACGATCCAATTGCCTACGCCCCTTGGTGGTTAGCGATTCTACATAAACTTCTGTCAGATATTCCTAAATTTAATGGGAATCCGGGCAAAGGCCCATCGAATCATGTGATGACCTTTCATCTATGGTGTTCATCAAACACTCTCAATGACGATTCGATTCAGCTTCGCCTCTTTCAACGCACGTTAACTGGTCTGGCAGCACAGTGGTATATCGAACTCCCTAGAGCTTCGTTTGATAACTTCAGTACCCTAGCCACAACCTTTTTAACCCATTTTTAGTTACCTATAAGGTATGAAATAGGAACTAAGCTACTTGCCAACTTCAAACAAACGATGGCCACTCACATATCTGATCATATTCATGAATGGCGACGTTGTCGTAGAATGATAAAAACATATGTTCCTAATCAGCTATTGGCTGAATGGTTTATTAAGTCACTGTTACCCTCTATTACAGAAGATGTGGAAAAGGGAGGAGTTGTCACTGAAGAGCAAGTTATTGCTCGTGCCCAATATCTAGACTTGATCTATACTCAGTCTGGCATGCTCTATACGATAAAATCCCTGATGCTCCTAGACCAGAATTTTCCATTCCTCCACCTCCTAAATCAAACAAAGACTCCCATGCCGATGATGGTGTGATAGGTACGACAAGCACTAAAGTCGCAAAGGCTACATCGAAAAAGGCTCACACGCTTTCTAGTCAAAATGTAAATGAGGAACTTCTAGCCTTGGAAGTAAATGTTGTGTCGTCAGACAAAGGCAAAGAATCCAAGCAACCAAGAGGCAAGAAGAAAAAACAAGGGAAGAAGAAAAACCAAGAGGAATCATCTCCTAAAAAATCTTCTGCAAACCCTTCTGGGGATAAGAAACCAAGAAATCCATGCAGTGTATGTGATGAGGATCATTGGACCAGAGAATGTCCATATAAAGATGAACTTAGAAAATTCTTCAAAACTTCAAAAACCTCGATTGTACTTACTAATCCATTTCCAGACACAGGAACAAATCTGGTTGCTAGCAAAAATGCTTCCCCGTCCCAAGTGCTAATGTTTTTAGTTTCAAAGCAACTGAATGAAGCTCTGATATCGAAAAGGAGTAAAGATTACGAGAATCCATGGATGTTGAACAACAAGGCTAATGATCAACCTAGTAGTTCAACAACAACTTCGACAGAAGTTGGGCCACCCATCATTCCTGAATTGACAATAAAACCGCCAAAGGGATTAGTACACAAATCGACGTTTAATCCTCGTGCCCGAGCAGCACAACACTATAATATAGTGGAGGATTTAGCTCAATCACCCTCTGCGATGTCGAATCTTGAGGTACTGCAAAATTGCCCCTCCCAAAAGCAGGCTTTATTATCAGCAATAGGTGGGATTGACCCAATGGATTCCAATCTTGTATCCTTTAATCACAAAGGATACGACCCTCAGTTGCCAACTCAACTAGCTTTCCTCATTCAAGTGAAAGCCCTCAAAAAAACTGTTCATAGGACTATTATTGATGAGGGGGCATCCACATGTATCATGTCGATGAGTTGCTGGAAAACTCTAGGGTCTCCATCCTTGTTGTGATCGTCAATGACATTGAAAGCATTTGATGGATGAACATACACCCCGTATGGAATATTAAGTAACTTGCAAGTCGAACTGGGGGGAAAGACATTAGAAATTGATGTTGAAGTCATCGTCGGGAACCTCGATTACAACATCCTACTGGGAAGACCTTGGATATATGCCATGGCAGCCATTGTGTCGACCTACTTTAGGAAAATTTCATTTCCTTCCCAAGGAGGAATTATAATAATCGACCAACAAACTTTTCTCCCCAACAATTCGCAAGTTACGGGAAGCATTCCGATGATACATGGAAGCCCTAGCACGCTTCACAATATTGGAGTGGGCCTACTAAAAGACCCTACGTTAATGGGAACTTTTACCATACTTCCTCCTACAAATTTGGTGGAAGTGGCTAATGTAGGAACCTACAATATGATATCTTCCATACAAAAGATGTCAGAAAACGATGTTAAAATGGATCATCTGCAAGTTTTGCCTCTAAGCCCACTTGAAATATTATAGCAATCAATGTTTTTAGCATGGGAGGAAAATCCGCAACAGCACTCATCAAGCATTTGGATAGATAGGTCTAAGGAATATGGTGCCCCTTCAGATCCTTGGTCATGAGTACACTCTACAGACGAAGGAATCATTCAATCGATGATGATTGATGGGGCACCATGGGAAGATTACCACCATCATTCCCATCTTCTGAATTGGAAAGAAGATAATTCCGGTAACCTACACCATCCTTCAGTATTTGACTTTTTGACGAATACTGTAAATACAGTGGATTCCAAGAGAAACCTATCCAATATCGAAGAGACTACTGCCATAAATATCTCGACCAAAATAGATGTTGTAGAGAATATTCATGTTGGAAAATCTTGTTCTTCTTCAGAACTGGAAATATATAGCACTCTCTTTCGCGAGCTTAGAGATGTCCTTGCTTGGTCATATGATGAAATGCCAATTATTGACTCGAGCATAGTTGAACACGAAATTAAGATGTATCCAGATGTCAAACCGGTACGACACGACTACGGCAGGTGCACCCCCAGAAAGTCGTTTCCATTAAGGCGGAAGTTTAAAAACTCCTCCATGCTAGTTTCATTTACCCCATTCCTCTAACCAATTGGGTATCGAATATTGTTCCTGTGATGAAAAATAAGGAACGATTAGAGTGTGCGTTGATTACAGGGATGTAAATCAAGCTTGTCCAAAAGACAACTACCCTACACCCTTTATCGACCAGATAATTGATGAATGAGCTGGATGTGAAATATTTTCATTTATGGATGGATTTTCTGGGTATAATCAAATAAATATGCGCCCACAATACCATTCAAATACTGCATTCATTTGTCCGTGGGGCACATTCGCATATTGCAAGCTACCCTTTGGTTTGAAGAATGTAGGGGCAAATTTTCAGAGAGCAATGAACTGTGCTTTCCATGACATCAAAAACATCGTTCAACCATATCTTGATGATCTCCCAGCTCATTTGCGAAAGCGGATCGATCATCCATGCCATTTGAGAGGGATATTTCTACGTTGCCGACACTACAAAATATGACTCAATCTGCACAAATGTGTGTTTTGTGTCAGTTCTGGTCATTTACTTGGCTTTGTAGTCTCAAAGGATGGGATTCGTCTCGACCCTTGCAAGGTTCAGCCAATCATCGATTTGCCTCCACCTTCAAACTTGCTTCAGATTCACAAACTCCAAGGGAAAGCAAACTTCCTTAGGAGGTTCATTCCAAATTATGTCGAACTAGCTAAAGGTTATACTCGTCTATTGAAAAAGGAAGTACCCTTCGTTTGGGACTAGGTCACGCAAGCCTCCTTTGATGCTTTAAAGAAATCTCTAATACAAACGTCATTAATGTATGCTCCTGATTATCAAAAAGACTTTAACCTATATCTGGCTGCAACAGATACGGCCATAGAAATTGTTTTAGTTCAAGAAGACAATGGAATTGAACATCCTATATATTATTTAAGCCGAAACTTAAATGATATGGAAATGAAATACTCCTACGTTGAAAAGATCACCCTCGCAGCTATTCAAGCGATACAGAGATTTTGACACTACGTCCTCTTTAGGAAAACTACCATTTTATGAGATTGCAACCCCATGACTTATATATTGTCGCGACAGTTGCTGGGGGGGAAATATTCAAAATGGATAGCAATTCTACAAGAGTTTGATTTGGAATTCAAAAAATGCAAATCAAAGAAAGCCCTGGTATTCACAGAGTTACTATGTGATCTCCCATCGTCATCCAACGATGCAACATCCGAAGAAGCAATCGTGGATGAAAATTTGTTTCTAATATCTTCAAGTGATCTATGGTACGGAGATATAATCATTTATCTCCAGACACAAACATATAGGTCTAATACCTCATGCTTTGAACAATGACGTATTCGATAGCAAGCAAAAGACTACGTGATCGTCAGTGATACTCTTTATTGTCGTGGTATCGATACAGTTCTGTGGAGGTGCCTCACCCATGGCGAGGATAAAAAAGTCCTGAATGATTGTCATTGAGGCGCATGTGGGGCGCATCAATCTAGTTATGCCACGGCACAAAAAAGTTTGCGAGCAGGATAATTCTGGCCAACAATGTTCAAAAATTGCATAACTACAGTTAGAAGTTGTCATGCTTGCCAAATTTTTGATAGAAAAACCAGAAGACCACCCATACTGCTGCAATTAGTAGTAGCTGTTGGGCCATTCGCCAAATGGGGAATAGATTTCATGACATGTAACCCCACCTCGGCTAGGGGGCATGGGTATATAATAGTCGCAGTAGAATACTTTACCAAATGGGCTGAGGCGATGCCTACATTAAACAACAACGGCGAAACGACTTCCCTTTTCGTTCTTTATGACGTAGTCTCCAGATTCGGCATTCCACAGGCCATAGTCACAAATCATGGATCGCATTTTCGCAATCACATGATGGTTGAGTTGGATGCCAAATTAGGACTGTCCCACAATAGCTCTACTCCACATTATCCGCAAGCTAATGGACAGGTTGAGGCAATCAACAAATTCCTAAAGTGCATGCTGCAAAGGATGATCGAAATCCACAAACGAGATTGGCACCTAATCTTGTACTCGGCCTTGTGGGCATACCGGCCATCGGTAAGAAATGCAACCGGATTCACACCTTTTCAACTTGTGTACGATCTGGAAGCGATCTTACTTGTTCAATGTGAAATCTCGTCCCTCACTCGCAGTCGACCTTCTCCCCGGAACCTCAGAAGAAGAGGCTCGTTTCTTGGAACTAATCTAATTGGATGAAACCTGTCATGATGCAGCTTTGGCTAACGAAGCTCATAAGAAACGAGTCAAAGCACAGTTCGACAAGAATGTCAAACCTCCCATCTTCTCAGAAGGTGACCTAGCCTTACTTTATGACCAGGAATCTGATAAGTTGGGGGTAGGGAAATTCAAATCATTATGGATGGGTCCCTATATTGTTAAGTGAGTATTAGCAAAAGGAGCCTACGAGTTGATGGACTATGATGGGATTCCACTGGCACAACCTCGCAACGGGTTGTACCTCAAGCGTTACTATGCTTGATTTCATGTAGTAATCCTCATGCTTTTGTTACATTTTTGTTTTCGCCAAGAGCATTTATTTTGGTCAAGTAATCCTCTTTTTGCATTCGTTGTAGATGTCAAACCCACTGGAATCATTTGTTGGATATGCCGACGGAGCAAGTCGTAGTTTGCGGAACCTGTCTTCTGCGGCATGGGCCATTTTCAATCCTAGCGGCGAGTTAGTAAGTTCCAGAGGAGTGTGTATTGGTTGGTCTGAGAAAAATATCACTGAGTACATCGCATTGATAGAACTCCTTTCTGATGCCATCACACATGGCATATGCTGACTTGTCATCAGGCTAGACTCACAGCTCGTCATTCTACAACTCATCAACGTCTATTCTGTATGAAATCCAGCTATCTATCGCATGTTCCTAAGGGTCAAAATTTTTGAAAGACGATTCGATTTCATCCAATATCAACATATTTCCAGAATTTTAAACACATTAACAGACTCATTGGAAAATTCATTTGCGACATTTATAAAAAGAAGCATCACATCAATATATGCAGTAGGATCATGTAACTTAACCAAATAAAGCTCTGAAAATCAAAAATATATTTCATAAATGTTTATAGTATGTACATAATTTTCTGTAACCAAGACAAAATCGGTCAAATGACCTGCAACTCAAAATGCTAGGTGGCACCCTAGTCTAATGATGCTGGTGATAACATGTCACCGCCTGTACAATCATGCGTAAAAGCCTAGTCCATCGACTCGGCACTCCAGTAGTATGTCGTCGCAACCGCAGAGGTAGCTCGTCGGTCCTCAGATCCAATATACCAAGGGTAAGACCCTCGATCTGGTCTCGTAGTGCTGACAGAGTCTCGACCACATCAAAGTCGAGAAGGATGGCCCTCCCCACAGCCTCTCCTACTGGAGCGGCCGCTGGGTATCTGCGGCATACTGCCGGTTGAACTGATCCAACATCTACATGAGCACATGAGCTTTGATTAGTCTTGATCAAAAAAAAAATAAGAACATTATAAAGAACAATGAACAGAGATATGGTCAGAAGAATTACCCATGGCACCCCACTGCTCGCCAACTGGCAGCACCAAATCTGGGTCACCTCAGAAATCCATACTAGCATATGGGAACCTGGCATAGACCATCTCCTGACAATCGAACCACTCAAAGAAGGTCTTAGAAAAAGAAATCTGGGGCTAGCCAACGTGCCGAGACATGAGGTCAACCCATCTCTACATCAGTGGTTCAGTCGGTGGAGGTAGGCCAAGAGAAATGTATTGTGGTTGCATCAGTGGGATTCTCTCCAAGGCGAAAGTGGTCAAAATAGAACCATAACCGAAGTTATTGGATCTTCCGCTTTTCACCTTGGTCAATTGTTCTTTCATCACAGAGAGTACTGCATCACACCAATTGAACACCTTCAGTTCAAGGCATTCCAAAGCATATTGCATGTAAGACCTATTAGCTATGTGAAGAGTAGAACTACTAGCCAGTCTAGCAAAAGTGAACAGAATGTTCTGCCAGGGCCAGTTAGTGACATCTTGGATATTGATCTTTCCATCCGTACTCAACTAAGATCCCTCTCTGCAGTGCCAGTGAATGTACTCCCTCACGGACTCAGCCCCACGGGCAGAGCCTGATAATGAGAGAGGGGCACCATGCCTCAACAAACCGGTCAGAAAATAGATGTCAATGACAATCAAGGGGATCAATTTTCTCCTAATCTGGAACACCTACTTGATAGTATCCCAGGAATTGAGGAAATAATGTAAAAAACTAATTTGTTGCCTCATGCTAGAGATACGGAAAAACTTCAACAAGCCACAGTTCCGCAATGCAGCTACTGTGCCTAGATCATGTAAGGCAACACCGTCCTCTTCTTCATGCTCGCGTTCTCGCCATGTAACAACCATTTTGCTCTGATAAATCTCTTAAAAACAAGTAAGAAAAGAGTCAGGATCTTCATTTGGTAAAAAACAGGCAAAATCCATGAGGAAAATGTGCAAAAACGTTCCTCCTTTCACCCATCGCACCCCAGTAAGTGTACTGGGAGCGATGCATACTGACTAGTCAGTGAGAATATCAGTATGCATCAAACCTTTCGATTAGGGAAGGGTGCGATGGTCCCAGGGCGAGTTCTTCAAACCCCAGAGGCTCAGCAGAATAAGGAAACAGGCTCAGAATCCAAAATGAAAGGCATGCAAATGAAGAGCACAACATTAGCTCCTACATGGTCCAAGTAGCGTAGAGAATTGTCCACAAAATCTCCCAGAATCTGTTGGTGAAAATCATGGGTAAAAAGCACCCACAGAGCTCCAACAAACCAAATTCGAATGAAATGGTAAAATGAGAGATAAAAGTCACCTTTAATTTACCATGCACGTAACTCAAGTAAAATACTAGTGTTCTTAACTCATTTATCAAGCATATGTTTTCATTTCTAATCGGTTTGATGAAGAAAATGAATAGGTAGTACAATCTTTGAAAGAACAAAATGCTAATGGTGAATCAAAGACTCAATGACCATCATCGCGAGCAATGTTACCGCAGGGTTCAAGATCGTCAAAAAATAAACCCCCCATGAGCAGTTTTAGCGCATAGTTCAAGCTCATTAAAAAATAAATATAAGTCATGAGAAAATTTTTCCCCCAATGTTTAAGCTCATTAAAAAATGAACCGGTAAATAACCATTGTGAATGCCTTATCAGCAGCTTTTGAGCCTTGGTCGTGTTCTCATCATCACCTCCACTCTGTTTTTAGCCGATCATTCACCCCCATATGATTGTTTACCCCTTCGAGGAACATCTACGAAGAGTGATTCTATTAGCCATCCTTGTGACATTTCCATGATTTGGAAATTTTAAATCTTACCTGGAATCAGCTGCTATCCGAAACCATCACTCGTTCCTTGAAAACGAGTCTCCTTTAAGCTCTTTTCAACTGACTCGTAAAATATGAAAATATTGCTGAGCGATTGGCATCTCTGGCTCGTTAAAGTCATCGGAAGTGTTATCCATCCTCTAGATTTTAATCTTTTTGGACCTAATGGATTATTACACAAAAAGATCGAGCGCTTGTCTTGTTCGGCTCGTTAAAACTATCGAAAATTCATCCCTTTCGTATTATTTTACGCTTTTTCGGACTTAAGGGATTATATGACGAAAAAGAATCATTGGAGTCTCATTTCCGTTTCTTTCAGACTCTCTAAAATTGAAAGGGACCGAGTTATCTTTATCGTTAAACTTGTTAAAACCTAACAGCAACAAGCTCATCCAAATGGACGAGAACGAGTTTCACTGTCGCTAAACTCACTACAATATAGCGAGAGGTTCGCCCGAAGGGCGGATTATAGAACAAGAATATGTTATCCTCCTCAAGCTTGACAAAAATAAAGAGGTACTCATCAGCAATGACTGGGGAAAATTGGGAAGAAAACTTGGAAAAACTTTATTGGTAGCAAGTCACTCTTGAACATGACACTTTCCTTCCGCATCCGTGTCGGGTTGGGTTGTTCCATTCACTGTTCATCACCATTGGTTCATCACACCATCCATCTTTGGGGTTAATGCTACCAATCCATTGTCAGTGTCATTGATATGCTCAAGAGAGGTCATTCAGAAAATTTGCCTGTGTCTCACCCACTACAATACATTCATGCTCCATTCCTTCATGACTGCCACCCTAAACCCTGTATCGTTAGATTGTTTTCACCTCCAAAATCATTTGCTCCGTTCCATGTCATTGATGTGGGATTCATTAAGGCCCTCCTACGATAGGTCGCTTCTTCTCGACATCATCCCATTATCCAAGAAGTTGACTTAGGAACAACCTTTTCAGTACTTTGAAGATTGCATGCCTCAATGGTAAGTTTCTCACTTTCGGCGACAGGTTTACATCAGTGGCCTTTGACCGAGAGATTTTACGTGGTGTTCAATGCCAAGTCATTTTTCACGCCACGTGAATTGTACTATAGTACCTTGAGGGTCATTTTCATTATTGGTGATTCCTCTCGTGCCTGTTAATAGCTTACATCATTGGCTGGTAATCAGGCGATGTCTTTCCATGTTCGACTCCAGAACATTTTTCACATGGATCAACTTGTACTCCGACTAAACATTAAACGAGTTTTGAAGACCGCAGATGTAGTTTCAACAATCCGGGCTACGATATATTCAGGAATATAAAGACATCAAGTGTACATCATTTCCGAACAGATGATCATCCAAATTAAAGGATGATGAGTCTGAACCATCAGTTTGTCACACAAACGATTGTCTGTCCTATGTACATGAAAATGAATTTATAAAGCTGAGCATGGGAATGCCCACCTCAGCTAGATCATGAAAAAATGTTGTCAAAATAATGTATTGTATTGTATCTTATTACAGGTCACCTCCGAACTCGAAAAAACTTCGGATCCTCATAGTAAAGCATTTCAACCGACATCAGAAAAATTAACGACCTCATGCTTTAGGGGGAAACTGTTATATACATTTTTGGGCACTTCAACCCCAATCATAAATGTCCATAAACTGAGGGCTCCTAAGTCCCTAAAAGTGTTGCTTCACTGCCTAAAGGAACAAGGTCAACTAATTACATCATCTCCTAGAATTTCTCCACTGAAAACTGCTCATAAATGGTCAAAACTAGACCATACTAAAATCCCAGTGTAGAGGGTACGATGCATATCACCTTCTGAGTGTACAAGGTGTGATGGATACTGAATTGCTCCTCTATAGGGTGCGATGGTTGGGAATGGACAAATGACAGGGACAAAATGCGAGGTGGAAGATCATGGAATCTTCCAGAAGCTTCCCCTCTTACACTTGCCTCTCTGTTTTTGACCAGGGATGAGTAAGACATCATCATTCTCCAAGTGGAAGCAAGAACTATCAGAGAGAGGACACTAATCAAGATCCCAGAAGATGACTCACCTCCCTATAATCATCTATATATGGATCCCTCATCACAGAGATCTGGAGGCTGCAATTTTGTATCTTATAGAGAAGTGTTGTTGGTTTTCTAGTGTACGTTCATAGTGTTGGGTGATCTAAGCTTTGCTTGAGGTGAAGAAGGGATTTCTAGCTAGAGGATGATGCTGGATCAGAAAATATGGTTGTAATCCTCTTGCTACTGTTCATCTTAATAAAGATATTCTAGTTTTCCTCCATATTTTTGTGTATTTGTTTATATATGCATTTGTACGGTTAACACACATTTGGTCCTATGTTATTTATGAATATAGATCTTTGTTCTTTGATAGTAGTATGTTGTTGTGATTCCACATGTGCTCTTTGAACCTGGGCAGACGAAGAAGAAGTGGCGAAGCTCTATCAAGAAGGATAGGAAATCAAGCGCAAGACTAAGATTGGTCTCCTTGGTTCCCCTGTTCTCTATTTTCATAAAGGAAAACGAAATTAGACTTTACTTGTTTGTTTCTAAGATAGCTACCAGCCTTAGTGGGAATAGCAGCATCCGAGTGGACACTATTCCCTGCAACACACCCTGCACCCTGTATCATCATATCGTTTTCACCTCCAAAATCATTTGCTTCGTTTCGTGTCGTAGATGTGGCATTCAATAAGGCCCTCCTATGACAGGTCACTTCTTGTCGACATGATGCAGGAGCATTAGCTTCGAAAAACACCTTGTATTTTACTTAAGCTAGAGGGTTTCATGTTTGGAAGAAATATTAAATTTCATGTAAATATTAATATTATTTTGAGTGATTAGTTATATTTTATTTGATTATTTGTGAGAATTTGTAAATGTTTCCAACCAATTGGAAACATGAGAGAAATTAGCTTCAAGATAATCTAGAATTAATGATGGAGCCTAAGTTGGAATTAGTTTCTAAGTTTTAGGGATAAAAATCTATCTTTTAGGGATGTTGAGAGATTTACGGATTTGTTGAGATTTTAAAGGGATAGAACTCAATTTAGTGCATTTTTTAATTTGTATAAATTAGAAGGCCTCCAAGGTAAATGAGGAGGCAGACTTGAATAGTGAGAGTGCGAAGGTGTGATTGAGAGTAGGTTGAACAGCCAAAGTTGTAAGCCTTCAGGCGATTGTGAAGGGCCACAAATCTGGAATATCTGGCCAACAAGAGTTTGTAAGTAATTTGTTTTGGTTTCATATTATATAAACATTGGTTGATTGGTTGTTAAAGTTAAAAGTATTTCTGGTTAAATGCATATATATATGGTTGAGGTATCTATCATTGGAAAGATTGACCAAAGGAAGTGTGCAATAAAAGAAATTTTAAGATCCATTTATGCGCCCAAGCTGAAAGGATGGATATTAATATAACAATTGTTAATTGTGTTGAATAAATCCATGCATGAGTTTATTTGTGTAAAATAAGGAACTCGATTTTAAAATCCGATTGGTTGATATGTAGCACAGTAGAAATTGGGAATTGAATGTAGGAGGGTGCAGAGCTATGTTTTAAAACTCTATTGGAATTCAATTAAAAAAATTGTTATGTTTAAATAGTAGTGACATAGTTTGAACAGTGTGGAAAATGAGTGGCTTCGGGATATCGAGTTGGAAAGTCGAATTCATGGAGGCGCACACATTTTTGTGAAAATTAATTGGACTGTTGTGAATATTGGGTTTATGTTGCAACTGAAACGTTGTTATTTAAATACACATAACACTCGTATGAAGATTTCAAGACACAAATTAATGAATTTCGATTATGAGATGCGTTAATTTGTTGAACCAATTCTGTTGAATGTAATCAATGGCAGTAATTTCTATTCATTTAGTGCGTTGAAGTACAGGTGTAATCGATTGCTGAATTTACTATTGGTTGAAGTGCATTCTAGACAGAACTATGGACGGATTTAATTGGATGTTGGCTTTTAGTAAGTCAATATTGATTTTACATAAAAACCGAATCGTGGAAATGTCAAACCCAGTGTTAGGAATTAAAAGGTTGCATTTCATTTTTAAGAACAGGTTTGGAAGACTGAGCAGCGTTGAATGGTAAAGGGAGTGCGTGGTTTAAATTTATGAATTGACATTTGAAATTGCAGAAATAGCCAGCGTTATGAAATCCAAGACTGCGTTTTATATATGTTTCATAAGTTGCAGGTGGGAATCGATTGGATAGCACTGGGAATGGAGTCGATTGAATGAAGAACACAGGATATAAGGTATTACCAGAGGTAACTTGAAACTATTGAATTTGATTCAGAAGATTACTGAAAGTCGATCAATGTGTTAACTGCGCTAATGCTGAGTTGAAAGTTTAATCAGTCCAGAAAGAGGATTGTATGATCTCATGAAGGCATAGAGAAAGTAAATTAAATGGTCTGATAGTGTGATACAGGAAAGTGAAGGCAGCACCACATTAATGTTGGTGAACCAGATTCGATGTTGAGAGCGCAAGGCGGTGAATGGTGATTAGTTGCATGTTTATTGGTTGTGTATCTTTTTAAACTGGTTCATATGTTGAAAAGCAGAATCGATGGTTAAGATGTGTTAAATAATGGACACATAAAATTTGGGGTTTCTTAAATCTCAATTTGTTGAGTTAGGCGCATTGAAGAGAGGGACTTGAATTTTGAAACATTGGGAATGTTGAATTGATTGGATTTCATTTGGTTTGAAATGAGGGTTAATGCATGAATTTTAATACAATAGCTGAAGAACCTTGTGTGATGAGAAAATGGTTTTCATAAACCATAAAGTGATGAAGAAAAGGTTATTGGCATCAATAATGGTTGTGTGAACTTGTACTTAAAGGATTGCCAGATGAATCTTTTAGAAAAGAATATGGAATTGCCTAATGAATGGTATGATTGAAATTGATTTGGAATTACATTTTGTATGTATGTGAGATTACAAGCTTCTCCATAATTGTTGAAAATTGTCGTGTATTGAAATTGAATTGGGGAATTGTTTGAGGCGCATTTTTTTACATGCATGAGTGATGGAGATCCTTGGTATTACAGGCTCTGTCTGCATCAATTCTGGTATTAGAGTTGGAATGATCTGTTGAAGATGTTTGTTTCTTTTTTTGAATGAGTACAATTGAGAACTGAAATGTATTTTTGAATGTGTGATGAATGACTGAAAGAAAGATCAGATTTTAAATCTGATATGTAGCATACACAATTGCAAGTGAACAGGATGGCGGAAGTGAAAGGAGAACAAGATCCTGCAAGATCTTAAAGGTGAGATAGTTTTCTGATTTAAAATTTATAAATGAAGTTTATGGTTGCAGACAAGATGATGTCAGTGAACCTAACATTTAGTTAAAGGCTCGATAGGGCAGACAATTGCAGTGTCCTGAAGAGAAAGTGAGTTGAAGAGATAGCCTAGAGAGTGAGCAGAGGAGAGTGCTCAAGAGGTTCCAGAGGCAGCGAACCAATACTTACCAAAAGACTGAGTGAGGAGAGCTTGGTGAGGTAAGTGGCAGCAGAAGAGATTGTTGTCATAGAGGCTAGTACAACTCATGGTGAGTGAGAAACCCATGGAGAAGATGATCATGGAGGATCAGAGAAGAGGTTCAGAGGAATGCCACGGAGATGAGATGACTGATGAGGTCAGAAGAAGAGAAATTGCAGTAATGAAGGTACAATTGCAGGTATTAGAAGAATGGTTGCAAGAGTGGGAAAACCAAAATAGAGGATGGATCTTTCCACTGAAGGGAAAGAGAGTGATTTGGCGACAATTGCAGGTGAAGTTGAGGCAAAGTGTCATTGCCTTATTTAAGAAAGGACTTAGAGTTCTTGAGCCAGAGTTGAAATTTGAAAATTCCACACACAGATCTGTTCAAAAGAAAGTGTTGAAGGAAGCAGTCAAGACTAAAAAGTCTTGTGGTTTTAAAACTGACGAGTTGTGTATGTTTGCAGGTACAGTACAGGGTGATGAGCAAGCTTTAGAGTTTGTTCATAAGAGAGAATTGAATCTGAAGACTGTTCAGGTTGATGCTGAGATAGCAAGATCTCAGGAGGAGATGAAGACGAAGGAGTCTAATAAGGATGTTGGTGCAGAAAGGCCAGCTGATGATTGGTCAAGAACTGGTGAAGGTATGGAAAGTTGTGTGAAGTTTCCAAGTTCTACTCCTAATGAAGTTGTTGAATTGTACAGGAAACTAGATCTCCAGAGAAGAGAATTGGAGAGATAGAGGACTTATGTGCACGATAACTTGGTGAGGAAGCAAGGCAGGAAAGTTTTCATGAATGACAGTCTTGGAGCATAGGATGGTAAGAAGGCAACACTTGCTAATAGTCTCATGTTGAATGCAAATCAGCATGAAAGGAATTCAAAGTAGCATATTGAAGTGTTGCTAGGGAAAGCTGAGGAGAAAGCTAGTAAAGATTTTCTGAGTCATGAAGAAGACTTAGAGTTGCAGATGACTGAATCTACAAGTGAGACCGTTGGGTCTTGTGATTTTGATGGTGACAATTTGATTGTGTTTACAGGTAAGAAAGAAGACAGTCCATCATTTGGAATTGTCTTGGAAGAAGAAGAACGATTGTAGGTAAAAGATGAGACAATCATGTCTCATATGCAGAAGCTTGTTACCATGGGTGACAAGAAAGAGTTGGCTTGTGTTTCTAGCCAAGAGAAGACTGGTGGACAAAATTTTGCAGCTACTACAGTAGTACAGGATGAAGCTATAGTATTTTCAAAACTTGATTTGATTGCCAGAATCAATCAAGATGATGATAGACAATTACTGGAGATTGTCGAAGGGGAAGATAGAGGTTATGCTGGAGTTAATTTGCAACATGAAATGCTGAAATGTTTGCTGGAGACATTTGAACCGGAGAAAGAAGTTGCAGATGAAATTGCAGATGACGAGAAAAAGAATATTGCAAAGGGACAGGAAGTTTGGGAGGCCGCAACATTCATAGTAGCAGCAGCAGAAAAGGTGCAAAACAACAATAAGGGTGAAAAGGAAGCAATAAAAACAAGAGAAGAACAAGCAAGAATGAGATTTTAGCAATCAAGAGATGGAAACAATCAGCAGACAAAGGATATACTGGACAGAGAAATTGAGTTGATAAGGAGGTTAATGATGAAAATGTCACAGAGAAAGACAGTAGCAAGAAAGAAAAGGAGTGACAAGAAGAGGAAGATGGTAGAAAATCTTGAAGGCAGAGCAAGTGGAGCATTACAACACAAAATATGGAAACTTGGAGGACAACAACAGATAACAACAGTAGTAAAGCATTTGAAAAGCAAGGAAAGATTACAAAATAAAATTTGGGATCCAAGAGGAAATAATTATCCAGACTTATGACCAGGTGGTCATGAATTTTCTTACATGGCCAGTCTGATGCAGGAGCATTAGCTCCGAAAAACACCTTGTATTTTACTTAAGCTAGGGGGTTTCATGTTTGGAAGAAATATTAAATTTCATGTAAATATTAATATTATTTTGAGTGATTAATTATATTTTAATTGATTATTTGTGAGAATTTGTAAATGTTTCCAACCAACTGGAAACATGAGAGAAATTAGTTTCAAGATAATTTAGAATTAATGATGGAGCCTAAGTTGGAATTAGTTTCTAAGTTTTAGTGATAAAAATCTATCTTTTAGGGATGTTCAGAGATTTAGGGATTTGTTGATATTTTAAAGGGATAGAACTCAATTTAGTGCATTTTTTAATTTGTATAAATTAGAAGGCCTCCAAGGAAAATGAGGAGGTAGACTTGAATAATGAGAGTGTGAGAGTGTGATTGAGAGTAGGTTGAACAACCAAGGCTGTAAGCCTTTAATCGATTGTGAAGGGCCACAAATCTAGAATATCTGGCCAACAAGAGTTTGTAACTAATTTGTTTTGGTTTCAGATTATATAAACATTGGTTGATTGGTTGTGAAAGTTAAAAGTATTTGTGGTTAAATGTATGTATATATATTTATATATGGTTGAGGTATCGATCATTGGAAAGATCGACCAAAGGAAGTGTGCAATAAAAGAAATTTTAAGATCAATTTATGCGCCCAAGCGGAAAGGATGGATAATTAATATAACAATTGTTAATTGTGTTGAATAAATCCATCCATGAGTTTATTTGTGTCAAATAAGGAACTTGATTTTAAAATCGGATTGGTTGATATGTAGCACAGGAGAAATTGGGAATTGAATGTAGGAGGGCGCAGAGCTATGTTTTAAAACTCTGTTGGAATTCAATTAAAAAAATTGTTATGTTTAAATAGTAGTGACATAGTTTGAACAGCGTGGCAAATGAGTGGCTTCGACATATCAAGTTGGAAAGTCGAATTCATGGAGGCGCACACATTTTTGTGAAAATTAATTGGACTGTTGTGAATATTGGGTTTATGTTGCAATTGAAACGATGTTATTTAAATACGCATAACACTGGTATGAAGATTTCAAGACACCAATTAATGAATTTTGATTACAAGATGCGTTAATTTTCTGAACCAGCTGTGTTGAATGTTATCAATGGCAGCAATTGCTATTCGTTTAGTGCGTTGAAGTACATGTGTAATCGATTGCTGAATTTACTATTGGTTGAAGTGCGTTCTGGACATAAATATGGACGGAATTAATTGGATGTTCGCTTTTAGTAAGTCAATATCGATTTTACATAAAACCTGAATCGTGGAAATGTCAAACCCAGTGTTAGGAATTAAAAGGTTGCGTTTCATTTTTAAGAACAGGTTGCGAAGACTGAGTAGCATTGAATGGTAAAGGGAATGCGTGGTTTAAATTTGTGAATTGACATTTGAAATTGCTAAAATAGCCGGCGTTATGAAATCCAAGACTGTGTTTTATATATGTTTCATAAGTTGCAGGCGGGAATCGAATGGATAGCACCGGGAATGGAGTCGATTGAATGAAGAACACAGGATATAAGGTATTGCTAGAGGTAACTTGAATCTGTTGAATTTGATTCAGAAGATTGCTGAAAGTCAGTCGATGTGTTAACTGCGTTAATGCTGAGTTGAAAGTTTAATTAGTCCAGAAAGAGGACCGTATGATCTCATGAAGGCATAGAGAAAGTAAATCAAATGGTCTAATAGTGCGATACAGGAAAGTGAAGGTAGCGCCACATTAATGTTGGTGAACAAGATTCGATGTTGAGAGCACAAGGTGGTGAATGGTGAGTAGTTGCATGTTTATTGGTTGTGTATTTTTTTAAACTGGTTCATATGTTGAAAAGCATAATCAATGGTTAAGATGTGTTAAATAATGGACACATAAAATTTTGGGTTTCTTAAATCTCAATTTGTTGAGTTAGACGCATTGAAGAGAGGGACTTGAATTTTGAAACATTAGGAATGTTGAATTGATTGGATTTCATTTGGTTTGAAATGAGGGTTAATGCATGAATTGTAATACAATAGGTGAAGAACCTTGTGTGATGAGAAAATGGTTTTCATAAACCATAAAGTGATGAAGAAAAGGTTATTGGCTTCAAGACTGGTTGTGTGAACTTGTACTGAAAGGATTGCCAGTTGAAGCTTTTAGAAAAGAATATGGAATTGCCTAATGAATGGTATGATTGAAATTTATTTGGAATTACATTTTGTATGTATGTGATATTACAAGCTTCTGCATATTTGTTGAAAATTTCCGTGTATTGAAATTGAATTGGGGAATTGTTTGAGGCACATGTTTTTACATGCATGAGTGATGGAGATCCTGGGTATTGCAGGCTCTGCCTGCATCACGACATCAGCTCATTATCCAAGAAGACGACCAAGGAAAAACCCCTTTCAATACTTTGAAGCTTACATGCCTCAATGGTAAGTTTCTCAATTTCAGCGATAGGTTTACATCAATGGCCTTCGACCGAGAGATTTTGCGTGGTGTTTGACGCCAAGTACCTTTTTCACACCACATGAATTGTACTGTAGTACCTTGAGGGTCATTTTCATTATTGGTGATTCCTCTCGCGCCTGTTAACAACTTATATCATTGGCTGGTAATCAGGCGATGTCTTTCCATGTTCGACTCCAGAACATCTTTCACATGGATCGACTTGTACTCCGAGTGAAGATTGAACGAGTTTTGAAGACCCCGGATCTAGTTTCATCCATCCAGGCTATGATATATTTAGGAATATAAAGACATAGAATGTACATCATTGCCCAATATTTTATAATCTAAATCAAAGGATGATGACTCCGACCGAATCATCAGTTTGCTACACAAACGGTTGTCTATCCTATGTACATGAAAATGAATTTATAAAGTTCAGCATGGGAATGCCTGCCTCAGTTAGATCATGAAAAATATTATGAAGATAATGTATTGTATCTTATTATAGGTCGCCTTCCAGGTCGAAAAAACTTTGGATCCTCATGATAAAGCATTTCACCCAACATCAAAAGATTAATGACCTCATGCTTTAGGGGGCAACTGTTATAGACATTTTTGGGCATTGCAACCCCAATCATAAATGTCCATAAACCAAGGGCCCCTAAGTCCCTAAAAGTGTTGCTTTTCACCCTAAAAGAACAAGGTCAGCTGATTACATAATCTCCTAGAAGTTTTCCACAAAAAACTGCTTAGAACTGGTCAAAATTGGACCATACTGATTGCTCCATGGCCAAGGTGCAATGCATCTCACCTTGTACACATGGGAGGTGCGATGCATACTGGAAAGTCCTTCTATAGGGTGTGATGGACGAGAATAGACAAGTGGCAAAGACAATTTTCTAAGTGGGTGATCAAGGAATCTTCTAGAAACTTCTCATATGACAATTGCCCCTCAAAATTTGCCCAAGGATGAGTAAGAGATCAATGAAATATCCAAGTGGAGCCAAGAACTATCAGTGAAATGACACTATTCAAAAACCCAGAGCTGACTCACACCTCTACAAATATCTATATATAGATCTCTCATCCTAGAGATTCGAGGGTTAGAGGTTGGAATCTTTTATCTTCTAGAGAAGTGTTGTTGGTTTTCTAGTGTAACATCATAATGTTGGGTGATCTAAGCTTTACTTGAGGTAAAGAAGGGATTTCTTGCTGGAGGATGATGCTGGATCAGAAAAATTGGTTTTAATCCTCTTGCTATTCTTGATATTAATAAAGTTATTCAAGTTTTCCTCCATATTCGTGTATGTTTGATAGTATATGCATTTGTGTGGTTAATACATATCTGGTCCTGTGTTGTTTATGAATATAGATCTCTGTTCTTCCATAGTATTATGTTATTTTGATTCCACAGGTGCTCTCTGAAGCTGTGTAGACAAAGAAGGGCGGCAAATATCTATCGAGAAAGAGAGGAACCGAGCAAGGAACCAAGTGCAAGACAAAGGTTGGTGTCCTCTGTTCCCCTCTTGTCTATTTTTCATAAAGGAAAACAGAAGTAGTTTTAACTTGTTTGTTTCTAAGATAGCTACCAGTCTTAGTGGGAATAGTAGCTGTAAGTGGACACTATTCTTGTTAACAGATGGTGGTGTTGAACTTTGGCAAAGGATGACCAGGGTTGCGCCTAGAGATTTTAACAACTAAAAAAATTTTGAAAATTACATGGCAATTTATTACAAAAGACGAAATGTCGAATTTTCTTCAAAACAGAGTTTTGAAGAAAAGTCATAATCCATCCATATGACGATAAAATTTTGTGAAATAAAAACATGTTTATAACCTCCCTCTGGCGTGCTGGCATTATTGAACACTTGGAAGACATAATTTTTGAAACCCTAGACCTATCACTGAAATGACTCTCATTGACTGTCATTGACTTTTATGAAATTTGATGAAAAGACCTGAGCCAGCAGGTACAAGACATGAGGGGAATGAGTGACAAGACCCTTCCGTCAGATTATGGCATGCCTCTAACGGAATGCAACAGAGTGAATCAAGCGAGACACCTAAAAATGAAATGCCATAAAGAGATTTTGATCTGTGATGGAGGGCTGAACATACCGACTCTAACATGCTGGTGACCATGCTCATCAGCTTGTCAACATGCATATTCAGCTTAGGTAAGACTTTCTTCTTGTGTTCTCCTCGGTGAGTTCCAATGTGTGGGATGACATGCATGTGCATAATGACATCCATTCTCTTGAAAACCCTTTCATGCAATAAAAAAAACTACTCACCTTGTCTGCTCCATGTTGGCTATAGAATGGATCTATAGTGTGTATGGGTGTATTTTGATCAGTCTTTGGATATTGCGCCTCCTATTGTACTTGTTCTCTCATTTATGCAACTCCTATTCTTGCTTAAGTTACTGCTTCAACACCTGCAATTCCTTCTCTGTTTCTCTCTCTACCTTCATGTGATCCTATTGTCATGTTGTCACCTCATAGCCTAAATCTCCAAAGCTGCTTTCAGCATAGTTGGATCTGGTTGAGATTAAACCTTTCTTCTGCCTCTACACTGCCAACAACCCTCCTCTTGAATTTGTCACATGTAGGTGTGCTACCTTCTGCTACCACTGATGGTGTTTCTCACTATGACGCTGTTGTGATTTCATCTTTATATCCTTATTTATGAACAACTTGATGTCTTCATAGATATAAAAGTTCATAGACACTTGATCGACTGCATTCCCAGTTGTGCTCTAAATAGTGTCTTCAACTCTGCTCTCCTAGAAGCCATTCTACCTATGCTGCTGAGAGGTAGATGAACACCTGAGATACCTAGAGACAAAGAAACACTCATGACAAGCAATATTTCAGTAGAAAACCAAAAACAAAATGCAAGACTGACATGCAACATACATGTGTGACTGTATGTGAAGATTGTGCAATTTTCACTTGGAGGCTTAGAAACTGATTGCCAAAACTATGCAAGGCATAGTCCAGGTTATCAGGAGACTCACTGACTACGAGAATTGGACAATGCATCATCTACACTAGGCTACTCAGGACTGAAACTATGCAATGCGCAATTTCAGTTAATCGTGACATTAAAACCAGCAAACTGCATTGCACAGTTCCTTGGGCCAACAAGAAACTGTCTCCAATAATTCGGAAATGTAAGCATAGAGGTTAGTGTTGGGCTTGGTTTGGAAAATTTCTAGAGGGAAGATAGAGCCTTCACTTCCATAAATGTGCAATGCTAGTCAGGTAAGGCCAGGTCCAGGCTACCACAACATAGACCCCCCAACGGGAAATTAAAAACATGAGAAGTTTGGATGCATGGTGAAACTGAGTGTAAACAAGAGTGAATGATCATACATGTGAAAAACAAGTGCAAGATTTAGAAATGGGAAAACATGCATGTGTGTGAAATGGGTCACTGCAACAACGACCGTCAGTGAAAAATCAGTGCCATGCATCCAACAACAGTGAGATGAGAACAAAAACTGAAACAAAGCTTCTACAATCTAACATACATCAAAATCACAGCAATCGATCATTGAAATCAAGTAGAAAGCACGCACACAAAGAAAAACACAAAATCCGATAGAAACACAGTGCAAGAGATGAAAAGAGTAACTACCCTGAAACAGTGAAGTTCAAAGTGCCAAAGACTCCTAGATGCAATGTGGGATGTGAGAGCTAGAAGGTCAATGTGAGGAATGATATCTGCAATGTTCAGTTGATGAGTTTTGACGAGATCAAGGTTATGACGCGCATGCCACAAATCTGGAAAAAATCAACACTTGGTGAAAGGTTTCTAATATGATCTTTGTACGTAAACTCTAGGTGCTAAAAATAGATCCCTAGATCTAGAGATGCCTTTTGCGTGCTACCTTTTGCTACTTCGAGAAGAGCATCCCATGCATTCTAATGAGTTTTTCTCAATTTATGAGAAGAATAGGGTTAGCTTTCCGAGAGGGATTACGCAATTTCTCGGAGCAGCAAGTGACTGCTACCCCGAATTACACATTTTCTGTGTTGAGCAACAATGCTGGCTAGATTGCACATTTTTTCTAAGTAAACCTGTCTAGTTGTTCTCAACAATTCTAGAGCTCAATAATCTACCCAACAGATTTTCACAATTTATGGGCTGAGCTACAGTGCTAGGCCAGATTGCACAATTTTCCCAAGGAAGATTTTCTCACTTCATTGTGCAATTTCTGAGCCCAACAGAATAGCCAACAGATTTGCACAATTTTTGGAGGTAAGGTTGGTTCCCCTCCATAAATGCACAATTTACTAACGGAGCTGCTCAGCCAACAACTATCCCAAGTCTGGAATGGCAGCCTGTGGGGGGAGAGAAGCAAACTAACATGTACACGCTGTCAAGCTGCTGAAAAACCAATGAAGCCTATGTACTTGATAGCGAAAGACATGCTGCTAAGGATGGTTAGTAGGGAGGCTCCAAAATGAAGCTAAAGAAAAATTTTAGAGGGTGGTTGTAGCTATTACAATAGTATGATATTCTATAGCTCTCAGTTATCTCTCGCAATCATGCTTCCTATAATGAATTCCTTCACTTTAGCTTCGATGGATTATTTCATCAGAGCAACTATAGTTTCGTTCTTAACATGTTCATTTAATATTCACTCCTCAATTTCATTTTCTTATTATTGCAATTACAAAATCGAACTACGATACTCATTGTTAATAGTAGAAAGAATAATTAGACATTTCCTAATTTCCTCTCGACTCAAATTAGTTATATCATCGAACTCTATTTCTTGTAATTATTTCAACTTATCCAACTCAACCATCAACTTCTCCTTTGCAATTATGCCATATTCATATTCCTAAATATGCTATTTAAATAATGAATAATCGCATGCATATGAAATTTGATTTTTTATGGTTTGATTTTCCTAGACCATGTAGCCTTTATCTGCCTTATGTGATCGACATCAGGTAATCTTTGTTTTTGTATTTCCTTTTTAGAACGTGAATCAAGCTTTTGATAATAGATTAATGGGTCACTATCTATGAATTCCCTATCTCCCTCTATCTCACTTTTGTCCAATTTGAGAAATGTCTTCATTCTCCACTTTAAATGTCAAAGATCAAAAGAAAATTTCCATGCATATTCAATGATCTACAATCTTTTTAAGATATTATTAATGATATATGATTTCACTACACTAAGAAGATTGATATGTTTCTCCAACCTATTAGATTAGTGAGGTATCACCAATGGAGTCCCCAACAAAGGACCCATGCTGAGAGTATTTTGTACCTCTTTTAGTTTTGCCTTCAGGTTTTGATTTTCTACTTGTCGTCAGCTAACAGAATGTGCAAGTGCTATGCCACTAGTTTGATGCAATTTTATTAACCCATGCATTTCAACTGAAGATAAATCACCACTCAATTTTCTTTGATCAACAAACTTTGTGTAAAAAATTTGAATTCTTTCAATCTCCAATCTCTTTCCACCCTTGTCATAATTTGCATACTACAACATTCCAAAATTTGTATAACCAATTTGCCATTGATTTAGCTAATCTTTGTTCTAGGTCAGTATTTTGTTGTTGAAGTTTGTAGCAAATATTCTCATTGACTATCTATGTTTGATCAATGTAGGTTATATAGATACAATATTGTTGTAGCAGTTATTTATGAAATATACGTTATATATAGGTTATTGTAGGTTATATTTGTATCTATGTTTATCAATAAATTCATATAACCGTATTACATTTTATTTCCTCAAATTCACCCTTGTGAAGTAAGAAATTCTTAACCTCTTTAGATATTCAAGGAGACTATTACTTGTTTACCATGTTATATACCTCTATCACAAACACATCCTAAATGAAAAAAAACTTAAACAAACTTAATGCTTCCACAATATATTATACAAGAACTACATTGGTTCCTTGGGAAACCTAAATATAGGATTACATGCCAACCCATCAAATATATGCCTTAACATGAAAAGGGATATCAAATATGACATCATAAGGAACCCATTTTCCTTGGATAATATATGTAACTAAAAAGCTAATTCCTTTTTTTGTAAATCAATTCATATATTAGATCACAAAAAATATTCCATATGCTTACAAAAGAGGTTTGCCATTTCCAGAGAGAACAAAGAAATGCAGGCATGTCAAAACAAAAGACAGCTTATAAAGGCCATATAGGACAGGAAATGTTGTGCATATAAACTTCCATAATTGAACCTTAGTCAAACATAGGTTGACACAAATAACGACCAATCGTGCAACGCTGCCAGACATAACTAAAGCAACTACAAACATAGAAGACCACTTAAAGGCCCACCGCATTTTACAATCAATAGGCACAAGAAAAGAAAAACCAAACAACATGGGGAATACGTGAACCCACAATAGAAAACTGCCTCCTCGGTAACCTACTGGTCAATTTTTGCAACTTCAGGCAGAACAACAACAATTGAACTTGCTTCATCATCTTCCATAGGAGCCCTGCGGGACTTGTGACGTCTGATGATTGTTGTTTTGGAGTCGTCCTCAGCGATATCAATAGAGATATTAAGCCCTTGGAATATAGACAACTTGAAAAGCTGAATGAAACCTTCTAGGCTCTGAGAAAACATTCTCAGTTCATTTTTGAGGGATTTTATGGTTATTTCCAGCATGTTTAGCCTCGTTGAATTCTTGGCCAAGGCTAGGGAGTTCACTTGGTAGGCATCATTCAGATCCACTCCTTGCATGCTTAGGGCTTTAGCTAACATTTTTTTCATTTTCCAAGCCTCAGTTTGCGTTCTCAGGAACTGGGTAGCTCTGGTAGCTAGGTTGCCTGGGTCTCAGGGCCAATTAACCTTCTCACTGATAGTGCTAATATCCATCCCTTCATGGGCTTTGTTCACCTTGACTTGGATTTCTTCAACATACAATTTACCTTTCATGGAGATAGAAGCGTCGTAATTCTCCTGGGCTCTTTTTACTTCCATGGTCACTCTAGAATTACGGATGTTGCTCTCAGGCATAGCACTATTGTAGGTGTCAGCAATTGAAAAATCAAATTCCTATACACAACACAGTAAACATACAGTTGAGCTCTAAGACATAGCGAAGGCAAGTAAAATATATCCGAGTGGTCTCTCTAATAATAGTGAAGGATGCGATGTGAGGGCCCGCAATCTTAACTGATACCTCTGTCTTTCCCATGTTCCTGAAAGTCTGAACCCCCAGTAGGTAAATAACGTTCTTATTATTACATTTGAGTACATCTGGACTACCACTCTTGTTACTAAAGAAACGAGGGCACGTGTACTTTGATTCGTGATAGGTAAGCTCACCTCTATCCCTATGGTAGATCTTTCACCTTTCCCGATGCAAGCCATAGGACGCCCACAAATGGTGCCATTTCTAGGCATTATGGATTAGGGAGTGAACATTTATAGAAAACAACATAATTCATTGATGATCGGTATCTTGTATGTCATCCTTCTCTCTTGAAACGCCTGTGAAATCTTGCCTTGAGATTTGTAGGCATTTGTCCTGAAGATTGGCACATGCGATGTCCTGCCAACAGGTGTCCATGTTATCATTCTGGTGGTCGACCACGTCGTTGGCTAGGCTATCCGCCATTTCTTTCACACTGCACCTAATTTCATATTGAACCAGCCCATTAAGAGCAAAGATATGTTTCGTGATGAGCTCTCTGACCATGGCTAGGCTCTAGTGCTTTGTTACCTTCTCAGAACGCAAACCATTTTACATTTTCCTTGTAGCATTAATGGCTAAGAGAGAGTCTCCTTCAACTATTATTTCCACATTCCCCAAGCAGATTATGATTTGGAAAGCTTGCTCCAGAGCTGCAAATTATGGCTTGTTGTTGGTGGCTTCCCCCAGAGAGTTGTTGCATATGTGAAGACTTTCTCCTTTGTGGTTGTGTATTACACCTCCAAGGTTGGTTGAGCTAGGGTTTCCCCAAGAGGCTCCATCAAAATTTAATTTGTTAAATCTTGGTAGAGGAGGTTGCGAGGAAAGCAAAGAAGAGGCAGGTAAAGGTCTCTACACCAGAGAATTGAGGTCAGTTACAGTACTTATGGCAAAAATCTATAGAATTCGCTTGTCATTTATGGATAGCCTGTTTGCCTATTCTTCTTTATACGTGGTAAGGGTAGTTTCACACATATTTTTCATTATATTTGTCTTAATGGTATCTAGCTGCCTGGAATCTTTTGAAAAAAAATTATATTTCTTTCTTTCCATGTGGACTAGACTATAAAACCAGGGCTTAGCTTCCATAGCACGTTTACAGTGTCACAGCTAGAATAATTGGTTCGCAGTTGGCTATGCTATCTTGTATGGATTCTATGTTCCTGTCTGTTTTTTTGAAGATTTCCTCCATCCAAACCCATATTTTATTGGTCCATTCATAGTTATTGAGGAGATGATTCATCAACTCCTCTTCCTTTTCAAATAGGGTACACTGGGATGGACCAACGAAAACTCTTTTGCATAGGTTCTCCCAAGTGAGGATCTTACGATGCATTAAGAGCCATAAGAAAGTTTTTATCTTTAACGAGATGGTGGTGTTCCAAACATTATTGTGCCAATTCACTTTCTCTTCATGATCCGTATGTTCTAAATAAAGTTTTGCTTCCTCTAGGTTTAAGGTGCCTCCATCAAGTTTGCCCCATCTTAGTTGATCTTCATCCTAAGAGTAGCGGATCTTCCTTTTTTATAGACAACAATTCAATGATAAGAGAAGGTTATCCATTCCATCTACCTATGGGGTAGTATTAGGGTCCCAATGTCTCCAGTGCTAGTCCACAATGTTGTCTTTCAAGTATTGGTTTACCATGAGCTTTCCTTGTTCATGGTGTCTGTGCTAGAGGGGAAGATAATTAGGACTTTCAAGCTTGGGAAGTTGTTGCCAAGCATCTTCTGAAAAGAGAGTTGTGTTACCATTATAGATTTCCCAGAAGCAGTGATGTTGTATGATGTTTCTATTGGCCTTTGCCATGTTCGAAATGGAGGATCCGACCGAGGGGGCGTTCATTCGAATGAGATCATGAGGGGGCGTTCTGGCCTATGGTTTCTGTGGTTCTTTGACCTATATCCACCAAATTTTAGCCCCACATCCTTTGTTTACTGTGTCCTGGTCTTGAACTCCTAAACTATCTAGGATCTTGGTTTTATAGAGTTTTTCCCAAGCTGTTAGAGCCCATTATTGTCTGTTATATTTTCCAGACAATAAGAAGGTTCTTTGAATGTTTTTAATCTTCTAGATAAATCCTTTGAGAGCCAGAAGGATGGAGAGCATATACTCAGGGATGGCTTGTAGGATAGCCTTAGTCAGGACAAACTGGCCAGCGAAGTTAAGGACCCTATTAGTCTAGTGATTACTCCAATTTTTGAGGTTGGAAAGCAGTTTTTGTGAGTGGATCTTTTGCCAGGGTTTATCAGTGAGAGGGATACGTAGATACTTAGAGGGAAGGCTTTGCCTTCTGACCGCAAGGATAGCAGTAAGATTTTTCTGGATCACTAAGTGAGTATTGAAAAAGAAATTGGAGGACTTGTCCAAGCTAAGGTCCATACCTATTGCTTGCTGAAGAGATTAAGGATAGCTTTGAAGCGTTAGGCTTCTCGAATCATTCAAGTTCCATGGAGCATTGTATTGTCCATAAATTGTTGATGAGTGGTGGTTGGGCAGGGTGGTAGGTGTTGGAGGCCTTGGATAAGGTTTCTCTCCTTTGCAGTTTTAATGATGTGACTCAGGCCTTCCATCAAAATAACAAAAAGACAAGGGGAATGGGATCCCCTTAATGAATGCCTCTAGAGGGGGAAAAGGGGAAGGTGGGAGCTCCATTGACCACGATAGAAAAGCTAGGGGATTTGACTAGGGCTAGAATCCAGTTGATCCAGTGTTGGCCAAATCCAAAGGCTTCAAGAATGGCTTCAGATATCTCCAACTGACCTTATCATAGGCTTTCAAGAGGTCCAATTGAATGATCATGCCTGCTTCTTTCTGGGATTGAAGAGTGTGAATCATTTCCTATGCTAGAAAGACATTATCCATGATATATTTGCCCTCCACATAGCTAGATTACCCCTCTGAGATTATCAATGCAAGCATAGGCTTTAGTGTATTGGCCATTACTTCGGAGATAATCTTATAAAGAACATTACACAGAGCGATAGGCCGAAATTTTGAAGGGGTGTAGGTTTACTCTTCTTTAGGAATAAGGGCGATGAAGGTAGAATTAAGGGATTTGAGGATGGATGAATATTTTGGGGAATCTTCCACCACCTCCCACACTTCCAATCGCACAATTTCCCAACAAGATTTATAGAAATCAATGGTGAAACCATCTGGTCCTGGTGCCTTTCCATTAGACATCTCTTTCAATGCTTCTTCCACCTCCTCCATGGTAAGAGGGTGGTCTAAATACTTATTCTGATCTTCAGTAATTAACGTTTCTATGGAGGTCATGACTTTCCTAATATCCTCTTCCGTATTAGTGTCTCATTTCGTTGCTATGTGGCTAAAGTGCTCAGTGAGGAAGGAGAAAATATCATGATGAGAGTGGAGGGGAGTACCTTGTTCATCCTTCAACAGGGTGATTTTGTTGGTGCACCTGTAATCTATAGCTGAAAGATGGAAAAACTTGGTGTTTTTCCCCTTCTTTGAGCCATTGAACACAAGATTTTTGTCTCCATAGTATTTCCTCTTGCTCGCATCTTTCATACCATTTTTGCATGAGGAATTGCTCTATGCTAATGGAATCTTGGGCGATGTCCCCTTTGAGCCATGTTGTGTGGATTTGTGCCATCTGTTCCTCCACGACCTGTTTGTATTTGAAGATGTTCCCGAAGACCTCTTGATTCCAGGACATGAGCCGAGCTTTGACGTGCTTTAATATAGGTTGGAACTGACACATTTTGGTGCCTCTCGTCTTCAACGGCTCATGCCACCAGTGTTTGCTTTTAGAAGTGAATTCTGGGCGGCTTAGCCAAAACTTTTCAAATATGAAGGTCTGTTTTTCAGAGTGCCAAGGATGGTTGTGCCCATGGTGATGGGCTAATGATCAGAGCCTCCAAAAGGAATAATATTTGATTCTACAGTGACCCCATAAAGGAGGGTGGCTTCTGCTATAAGAAAACAGTCAAGTCTGGAGGCAATCTTCCTTTCACCTCCTCTTTTGTTATTCCAAGTGTATAGCCTATTTTTTGGGAGGATATCAACAAGATTTGCTATTCTGATGAACCTATTGAATGCCTCTGCATCTCAATTTAGCATTCTTACCCCTCCTTTCTTTTCTATCAGCAAGGTAATCATGTCAAAATATCCTCCATATATAGCTTTAGTTGTGTGATGTCTGTGTTTCATCTTGGAGAGGTGATCCAGCATCAACACTTTATCCTCTAGTCTTTGGGGGCTGCAAATATTAGTACATAGGTATGTATTGGATTCCCCTATGATTTTCATTTCCACGAAGATGTATGATCTAGAAGCCTCTGCACTTATAATATGGAGGGCATGGGGATTCCACAGAGTGGCTAGGCCTCCCTCCATTCCATTCCCTTCCACTTCCACATATTCCATTCTTTTTGCTAAATTTCTGCTAATCCCTTTCATTTTTCTGGCTAGAGCACTTGATTTCTTGTAACAAAATCATGTCAGGATTTTTATTTTTTGACTTTCTTTCCCAGAAGTATTTGTTTCCTTTGGTTTTTTAGCCCTCTAGAATTCCAAGAAAGAATCTTCATAATTAACGGGGTTTTTAAGAGGAGAGAGTGAAAGCCTCAAGGTATTTCATCTTACCTAAGTTAAGGAGCATTTGACCTTGCTCCTGAAGTGCTTCATTATTTGTTCTTTGGCCTCTCTTCTTCATGTGTTTGGCATTTGTATTTGTTTCATGTAATCCTCTGGCCTTAACGCTGAGACCCTTTGTGGCGCCAAAGCCTCTTTTCTGCCCTTTTAGTTCTACATCTTGCCTTGCTAGGAAGAGAAAATTCAATGTGGCTACTTTCTCCACTGGGATATGTTCCATTCCTGTTTGCTTCCATTACTCTACCATGGTGTTGAGATCCATTCCCTCCCTCTCTAGTATGTCACTCAGTTCCATATCCTCTGTTCTTATGTTATTGGCTATCATCTCCACATCTCCTTCTATGTATTTTGTTAACTCATTAACTTGTATGGTCTTGTTCATCGACTTTGGATTGGGATCTTGGGCTTCTTGTCTCGGAGCATCCTGGATTTCCTGCGTTAGGTTTGGTGCTTGTAGGGATTCGGCTAGCACTGTTCTAGACCCAAGAAATTCAAAGGCGTTGACTGTGCTCTTGATGACTGTGCTTGTTTTGGGTTGGTGTTTCCGATTGGCTCGTTGTCTCCCATTTGAACGGGCAAAACCTTCGTGATCCTTACCTGTGTGTTCTTTGGCTTTCTCGATTTGCTTATTCATTGGGCATTCCCTAAACAAGTGTGCATGTTCGTGGCACTTCTGGCACTGAATGGGGATTTCTTCATAATCTATGGCTTGAAATAAAACTTCATCTCTAAATTCTAGCCATAGACCTTCATGTAGTGCTCCTGAAAAATCCATTTCAACACATATTCTTGGACAAGATGTGTACCTTTTTGCACAGTAACCTTTGAGGCTTGGATGAATGTTCTAGGTTTTTTGCCAATTTGTTCCAGCACTGCACGTCTCCAATAGTCAATGGGGAGAGAGAATAGGGAAATTCAAACAAGTACATGCATGAAATTTTCCTTTTTTGTTGCAAAGTTTGGTTTCGAGGGTCTCATATAGAGGCCTGCCGAGGTATAAAAATATGGTCTTCCATCAAAGATGTGATCCTTGTCTTCCAGGTTCGCAAAGACTACAGTAAAGAATCCTTTGGCTTCACGATGTAGCATAGTATCCCTATTAGGCTTCCATTGTTGTTTGATCCAAAAGTAGAGGGTTTTTTCTGTAGGCCAAAAGCCCATGAACTTGTAGATCACTGCATGTATTGACATATGGTCTTTGTAAGCTTGCATTTCACAGTTGGTGATAACAACCTGTAGACTTTCTGTCGTTTTGGGTTTGTAGCACCCCACGTCATCATGTTTTTTGGTCTCTATAGCACATCCCTCCATATTTTTGTCGTACTAGGGTAGGGCCTTAGTTTCCACAGCTCTTTTGTTTCTTCCTTCTGCTCCTTGTGACACTTGCTCGGGATTGGGCTTCGTGTTGTCCTTTCCGTCTAGAATCTTGATTTCATCGGTTCATTTTTTACTTTAGGTTTCCTTGGTTTGCCCACCCACCTTTTTATTCTTGCTTAGCTCATCCTTTCGTGCATCTTCAGAGCCTTAGATCTGCACCCTTTCGAGTAGGGCCTTTCCTTTATCCATTATTGCTTGCTTGTATGAAGGGACCCCATTGGACACCGCTTGCCTCATTTATTAGGCCACAGCAAGCCCGCTCTTCCGTAGCTGTGTAAATAGGACACTGCCCTTCGCTAGAGTTTGTGATAGTAGTCTGAATGCGGACTCGAACCCTACTTTAGGTCACTTAGTGCTCATTGTCTTCATTCGATGTAACCAAAAAGCTAATTCATTTGAAATGATAAAATACTAATCAAACATACAGTTATTTGTGTATGACCCATAAAGCATATAGAAAATACATTTTAAAACATGTGATGTACCTTT
Organism: Pinus taeda; assembly: GCA_000404065.3. Classification (NCBI taxonomy): domain Eukaryota; kingdom Viridiplantae; phylum Streptophyta; class Pinopsida; order Pinales; family Pinaceae; genus Pinus; species Pinus taeda. Next base: position 182,447 of record APFE030054848.1, on the reverse strand, counting down.
AATCCCCACTACATGGGAAAATAGCCAACAAAAATCCCTAAACCATTGCCTAAACAAAGAAATATCTACAAGAGAAAGATTCAAAGGACCTTGAGAACTTGTTGAAATGAATTCCTCCACAATGTGAATTCCATGCCCTTCTTCCTCCACTAAAATATCTACAATGGACAATTTTAAACCCTTATTAAGTTTCAATAGATTGAATAAAAATTTGAATACATTGGGATTCAGAGAAATCTTTATCTCTCCTAGCTTAACTTCCCTCTTGATAAAATCAAATTATCTGCACAAAGATATTGTCACTTGTTTTTTCTTTGGTTGACATGTTCACATATCATTCATAAGTTCTCAACTAGTTAATACTATAATCGATCTCATGAAGTGAGTAAACCATGTCACTGCTAACAACCTCTTTCCTTTGCCTCATGTCCATTATTCCTTTAAAGTGGAGGAAAAAAAAACTATGTGAATGAATAAGGTATTCAAATGCAGTTCTAGTATACAATTCCTAATTTTCTCCACCTACATAGATTGTTAGTATCAATTGTGTGCAAAACCATTATAGATGACAGTCTTATTAAATAGCATTTAAAGATAGCAAATCCAAGTTTTATGGAAAATAATAGGAAAAATTTTCAAAATTCCAAAACCACCTTGTGAATTTACTACTCACTTTTCTCTTGCTTCAAGATTAATGATATGCATGCCCTCATAAACTTAAATTTTCCATAGCTAGTAATTTTGTCTACAGGATGAGAAATAATATTTAACCCAATCATTTTTAGTAGTAGTGGAAATTGATTGAGCACCATCAAAAATCCCATTGGAAAATTTGTGAAAAGCACATAAAATCACTTCAAACCTTTTTTGTTAGAGTTATTTTTTGCTAGTTTTTTTTGTTACCATATATGATTCACACCCAAGATGATGAAAATTAGCAACTCTAACCTTGAATTATAAAAATTCACCGCCATATTTTTTTAGCAGCTTAACAAAACTTTATTTGTTTTTTTGGTCAATTTTAAAGACTCCAAAAAGATGTGGATAACATCACACTCTAACCACAAAGTTTTTTCAAGATTCTCATAACAATACTCAAGATTCAAAATAAATAAAAAATGATTCAAACACTTTAAGCATTCCATTTCTTCAAATTTTTCTCACCAAATATAGTAGAGAATTTTGTTATCACCATATAGTAGTATAAAGAGACCTCAAATTCACCCATAAAATAGTCGAAATTTTTCCATGATTTTTGTCAAAATCTTGTAGAATTTTGGAATCTAACTTAGAACTATTGGGCTTTAAGATTTTGGTACGGAGAGCTTTTTGGATGGTGGTGAATCAAATCACCAAATTCTGGCTAAAAGTAACTCTCTAGGACAATTTGTAACCTATATTCAAAGTACTTGCTACAACAAATTGCCTTTACAACTAGTCCCACTACTTTGTTAAAAAAAAAAAACAAATATGATTTAAAAATAACCTAAAACATCTTTTTCAAAAAAATTGACACATTTAAGGTGCATTAGAGACCTTATTCCACAAAGACTTATTTAATTTTAATCTCTTTGTTTTTCAAAATTGTGAAAATAATATATATACTCAAAGTTAAAACTTGTAAAGCTATCAATAATACCACAAAAATAACAAAATTGCTTTATACAAGCAATTGACTTCATAACTACTCCCCATTACTTAGTAAAACCTAATCAAATTTTATTTATGAATAACTTGACACAGCTATTACATAAAACCAAAGTTTACATAATACTTCATAATGTTATAGAGAAAACCTTGATGAACCAAAAACTCACACTATTGCCAAAAGTGAACAATAAATTCAACATATAAGCTTGTAGTGTTGTACAACTTATGTATCCCAAAGATAAAATTTTATATAAGGCAATAGAAACTCCCAAAATAATCCAAGATTTTAAATACAATTTGGAAAGAGAAAATGCTATATGCCCCATTGTATTGTCTATGGCTACAAATAGTGTTTTTCCACTTACTATACTAGCTATTTCAAATATTGGCAGTCTAGATCCCCTAGATATCACCATGTGCCACTACTTTGAGTGTCAAACATGTTACAAAGATAAAACAACCACTACTTTGAGTGTCAAACATGCTACAAAGATAAAATAGGCATCTAGATTTTCATCATCTCAATGTTTGTCCTCTTATTAATAGAAAACAATGTTGTAGATAATTACAAGTCATATTATCATTCAATTCACTGAGCACACATATGTTTACACATTCAGAAAACTACATAAGCATGAAAACATTAAATCTAGAAACATTATTTTCTTACACTTTGAACATAACACTAATGCATATATGTGAAAAGGGAGCATTTTGACAAAGATAGATGTATGGAAATAGAAATGTAGCAATATGTACTTACCTAATAAGCAATCAATAAAGCACGTGCTTACTTAGGATTCGTTGTGAAATATAAGAATTGAAAGAAGAGATTTATATATTTGTTATCTTAGTAAACTTTACACAAAAAATTGCATAACATCCACATGCACAACAACCTTAGCACAAGTTCATAGCACAACTACTTCCTCCCTCAATAATGCCATTAATTCAAATTCAAAACTCAGTTTTGATATTAATTAATGATTAACATTAAGAAAATAATTCTTTATTTATTATCTTGGTAAACATTGAAAAAATCTTTAGCTTAACATTAAGATGCAAAAGAACTTTCACACAACTTAGTCCACATAGTTACTTCCACACTCAATAATGTCATTAATTCACATTCTAAACTCCTCACAATATACCTCCTAATAGCTAGCATTGCACACTTAGTACTACTTTAGTACTTCTAAAAAGTGTTGCTAAATAATAATTAAAAAATATAAATCTTTTCACACATTCATTTTACAACACAACACTTTTTTCTTGGCAGGAATTGAAATTAGAGTTTTCAAGCACCCCCATCTATGCAAAAGACCTCTAATATTTCCCACCATTCTATCCTCTACTCACTATGCAAAGGAAATTAGAGTTTTCAAGCACCCCCATCTATGCAAAAGACCTCTAATATTTCCCACCATTCTATCCTCTACTCACTATGCAAAGGACCTCTTAGGCACATAATCTCTATTATGCACAACAAACATAATAATATTAGTTTGACATTAGTTCAAACCTAGCTCGAACCCCCCACCATACCTATGCAAATAATCTCCAATGACATGAATTCATAGAGCATTAACATAATAGTTCAATGCACCCACTTCAATAGCTCTCTTGGCAAATCCACCTTGGTATATCCATTTTTCTAATTGGAAAAAATGTTCCTAAATAATAATTTAAAAATACAAAGTAGTTTGCATATTTGTAAGAGAGTGCAAAATACCTTGGTTCCATATATTCTTATGCATAACAAAATCTTATCAACTACCACATAGTTCATTAGTATCACAACACTCACTATGCAAAAAAGAACCAACTCTACTTTACATAATAATATTAACTTGACATTTGTTAACTCATGTAACCTGCCACTTCCCTCCAAGCCTATGCAAACAAGTTGTAACCTCATGAATTCTAGCATGATTGAATAAAGCACTAACAAAAAAACCACATCAATTCTAGCGTCATTGAGCACAGTGCTAACATAACAATGCTAACATAACAATGGCATTGTAAACGCACTAACCCATGCAATGACCATTCACAAGATTACTTTTATTTTAATTTTAGAACTAATTAAAGCATTGCAAAAAACAAAAATAAAACACTATACAATTGGGAATTATGTCTCATCACAAATTCATCACCTAATGAAAATTGGAAATAACGTTTAATAAAATTCAATAATTATTTTTGAATTTAGGTAAAAGTAGAAATATTAGACATTTTCCCAAATTTTCTATTAAAATTATAAAAAAGACTCCACAAACAACAAAAAGCTATAATCCCTAATGAGGAAAAGACTAATAATAACATCGCACATTTAAGTAAATCAATCCCTTCCCTCCCAACCTCCTGTAATTGGACAAATTGTTATTCCATCTGATTTTAAAGTTGACAATGTTATAGTACTTTTCAAGATGAATAGTAAACTCCGATATAGAAATGCCAAATGCACTTTGGATCATAGATTTCCGAGCGGGTACCTTCAATAAATGAAAGACTCAGCAATGTTTCAGGCGGTGTTTCTCTGAATTTTTAATAGCGTCTGCCTTCAATGTCAAGATGTGATGTGTCTTATTTCTTTCATGTTCAAATCCTTGGAGCAACCTTCGACTTTGCCTCTAAAGAAAACATAAGTTTTTTTTGACGTCGTCGAGATTCTGGCAGTTATTTGTGCTTCAAAACCGACAGAGTTGTGGCTGTCAACTGACACACCAAACTGTTTATGGCCCCGATTCCCGAATCGCAGAACAGTTCAAAGTACTGTTGACATGACCACAATTGACTAGAGACAATCCTCCAAAAAACTGTTTGGAATTCTGAATACGTTAGGCATTCATCAGTTTTGTCAAGATTTCGGAGGAGAATACGAACCTTTTGGCCCACTTAAAGTGTCGTCGACAGCAACTTCACCCTCCATCTCTACATTTAAGAGTTTCAAAACGGGTAAACCGATAGAGTGCGTACGCAGGAATTTCGTAGGCAGCCACATATGGTTGGAGTACACCCGACCAAATTGTCCTCGTGCCTTCTGTGTCACGGACAATCCGTTATGTGAAGCGCATGTCCACTATCCAAGTGGTCATGTAACAGTCGTTTCACCGGCTGATTGACCGATTGTCAAGTTGTATTTTCAACAAGTAAACGAACGGGCTTTGTCTCAACGGGGCACAATTTCGCTTTATTTTTCTGTTTGCCATTTTGATTTTTTTAATGTTGGAAATGGATTAATACTATTAAGAATGGATAATTACTCATTATCTTAATAGGGTTAATGAAAATTTCTAAATATTTCAGTATTTTTTTAAAATCATGCAGACCTAAATTGTGGCTTAATTAGACTACCGCATACTAAACTTGTGAAGCAAGCCAAAAATAATTCTGGCTGAAATGAATGGGCAAATTTTTAAAGTAATTCAATAACGAAAATATTTAAATAATTTTTTTAATAGTAAAAATAGATTCATGGCAGCTAAAAACTCCACAATACTATTACACATTATCAAGACCCCTGCACTAAGGTATAAATTTAATCTCAAAACTAAAATGTGTGAAAGAAAAAATAAATAATGCTGAAACCTAATCCTAGATACCCGAATATTCAGCGTGTTCTCCACGTAAAACGGCGTATAAATTTTAATACTCTGGATGGTTAACTCATCACGTTAGACCTCGAGAAATATCGAGAGATCCTTGTACAAACAGGGTTTGACTGAAGAGATGGGTTTGCTTAACAGAAAACGATATATAGAATATAATTGAAGGCGGTCAATAATTCAATGCTATAACACCATTAATAAGAAAGGCAGCATGTGCCACCAACATCTGTTGGATAATATACTTGATAAATCTAACGGTCCCCTCGTTAATAAGGCTATAGCATTTTCTTTATTGATCGGAATGGTCCATGCCGTATACTCAATCATCCGCAAAAAAGAAAAGGGCTGGCAACGACCATATGGCTTATGCTCCTCACACAGTCGGTGTTTGACCCGTATTGTCCCTGGCCAGCGAAAGCCGTCTTCAGTTGAATCCAACGACTGGTAATAATCTCCCACAAAACACACCTCAGCATATTGCCACAAAAGAAATCGAACGAAAAAGTGCAGCACGTCATTTCCTTCCCAGCTGGAGCGCACACTGAGACAAATCGATGGTGGCGTTGGGAGATGTATGCGACTCGCGCTAAGATAGATTGTATTATTAAACTGTTTTCCAGAATCGGAGGCCGTGCGGGATGAGAGGCGTGTGTACATGCAATTAGTATTCTATCTCATATATAAGATGGATATCTATCCACGCATCCATGCAGATCACATGCCCGGTACTTACGTTCTGTCATATGAATCTTTACTTTCTGCAATGCTCATGGCGGTGGGTGTGTGCTCTCCTTTCCCGAAGATGCCACGCAGAAGCAGACAGTAAATATATACGTTTCTGTGGAATGTCCCGTCTTGTCGACCAATGGCAAATTATTGTACGGAAATTTACCCGCGTCCAACTCTGAATCGAAACCCTACCTTGATTCCCTAATTTCTAATTTTAATACACAAGAAGAGTTGCAAAGCCCTCGCCTTTATTGGGAACGAGAGGAACTAATTCCAACTGACGCTTGCAAAGGTCTTGCCTTTATTGGGAATGACACGAACGATTTCCAAAATAGAGCTGGAAATCTCTTGCTTTTTGTTTGTCTGGTTTTCTTTTTCTTGATTGAAATGAGAGGCACCAAAGTGTCAAGCTCCAAAATCCAATGTATATAATGTTGCGGGTGGAGAGTGAAGGAACACGTTAACGTAATGTTAGAATAGAGGCCTTCGTCTGGTGGATTTCGGTGGTCAAACACACATCCTTCAAATGTTGTAAAAGGCTGAAGCATAGAGTAGAGGGCTGTAATCTTAGAATACAGGCCTTGGTCTTGCTGATTTCGGGGCTCAAATACACATCCTTCAAATTTGTTGTAAAAGGCTGAAGTACAGAGTAAAGGGCTGCAGTTAGATCATTTGACTGTCCCTCAAGTCGTACACAATGCTTCACGGTCATGCATAGACCCTCGGTTATCATAGCGATAGTCTAAGTTATATGGATTAGGTGGATAAGAATAATAGGGATAAACACGAAAAACATAAAAGTAGATTTTAAATTTGAAAATAAAATAGGCTAAAATATTTCTTATTTATCAGAGATATTATTTATTAAATATAAAAGTAAAAATTCAGTCTGATTATGGTTGACCACTCTAATATAAATTAGAGAAATAAATTACATAATAATTCAGGTAATAAAAATATTTATTTAAATATATTTATATATCCAAATTACATTTTGAATAACAATTACATATTTTTTTGTATATATTTATTGACACATTTCATAGGTGGCTTTTCTTATGGTCACACCACATTTCTTTTCTTAAGTTAATAGACCATTTCAACTCCTATTGAAAACAGGATAACAACTATACCAACAAGAATGTGGAATTGTTGCAAGATAGAATGTGGATTGCTTGCAAGTATAGTATCACCGGCTAGCAACGCTTTAGTGCAATATAAGAAACTATTCAAATACGAAATACAAAGTTGACTAGAAATAAAAGCAAGGACCCTAAATCAATTCAGCACCAATCATAATGACCTATTAGATTTCTTACTTAAGGCCCTTGAGACCGCATTCCAATTCCCTAAAAAAAATTGTTATTAGTTTCATTGTTATATTATGAGCACACTTGAAACCTTTTATTATAATTATATAATTATATATATAGATGCACTAAACAGAGATAATTTTAAAATATTCAAATATTGTTTTATCTTTTTTATTTATTATAAAAAAGGTTTTTTACTTAAAGTGGATTGTAATTATTGGTTTCTTGGCATTTATAAAACATTTGGTTTTTAGTTCTTATTTTTTTTGTTGCTTCAAACAAGCCATCTTGAAATTTTAACTATAGCCTTTTTTTCAAGAATTCTTTAGACAAATAAATTTTGAGGAGATTGATAAGACATCTCAATAGATGTTTGTTAAAAAATGTAGATTTGAGTTTGCTATAATTTAGGAGATATAACCTATGGATGTTAAGACTATGTGAATGGTTCCAAAATCAATTCCAAACATGTGATATTAGAATTATTGGTATAATTCATTTTCTAGAATATTGAGAGATAGAAGTCTCATCATATTGAAAAAATATCTCAAGGTAAATCTAGTGAAAAAAAATAAATTAGGGTTCACTATAGTTTCAGAGATATATCATATGAATGTTAGGGTTTGTGAGTTGACTTGAAATTAGGTTTAAATGAGTGATCACTTTTGGGACACTTGAGACTGCAATTGTTTTATAGATCTAAGGACAAATACAAAGTACAAGAGGTAAAAAGTTCAAAATAAGATTTGAAGAATTGGATACATGGCATGTTATACAATTTTTTTGTTTTAGAAAGGCTAAAATTCCAAATATATATCATGACAAAGGTTATCCATAGAGAGAGTGAACAAATTAAGGTTTTAAATGTATGTAACTTATAAGTGACGTATCTTTTGATTGGAAGGTCCATTCATTCATTGGTTGAAAATTGTGATAAAGAGTAATATTATTATACTTCTCTCACACACCTTCAAATAAAGATTCAAAATAAACCACACCAATTAAAACAATTGAAGGATCAACCATGATTCATGAAGAAATACAATAATTAAATTAATAGGCATCTAGGTTGTAAAGATACTTACCAATAATGCATAAATAAGTTGAAATGGATATGGATAAAAGTAAGGAAGAAATGGATAATGAGATAAAATAGATGGAACAAAAGATTATAGAAGCCATAAATGGGAGGATCCTTAAAATTTATAATGTGTCCAAAGGAAGTCATGAAAACAAAGGTTGTATTCAAGTTGAACAACTTGCCAATAATAGGATTTTTGCAAGTGGATTTAGCTCAACATGTGGAGCTAGTCATGGATGATTTGCTAAGGGAGTGAACCTTCCCATATTTGAATTAGATAAGTTTGATGGAGCACATGTATCTACCTTAGTACACCAAATAGAGCAATATTTTGAATTACACCATATTATGGATGAAAAAAATGATTCACAAAGTAACTTTGAACTTTGAGATAAAACCCTATCAACAGTATCAATAGGTAGTTAAAAGGAATACCCATTCTCATCATTATACTTGAAAATTGTTTAAAACAGACTTAGAAGCACAATATAAAAAACCTTGGGAAGAAGACTACTTCAATCAAATGACAAGAATCAAGCATTTACTAGTATTGAACATTACGAGCTTAGATCCATTTTGACCACGGATCTATCAAGCATCGTGAGGAATCAAATCTCTCAAGGTGAAAACCTTTGTTTGAGTGCAAAATTTGAGGAAAGGTTTGCACCTCAAGATATATGATCCCTCTAAGTGATTGATAGATCTAGGGTTAAAATCAATCTAAGCTCGTTATATAATACTATCTAATATCTATATTTGTATCTATGTGATTCTTTATTATTCCCTCCCACTATATCATCCCCCTAACATACACTCTCTCTCCATATCTATATATCTCTCTATCCCTCCCTCTTCCTCTTCCTCTCTCTCTCTTTCCATTATCTCCCCTACTTTCCCTTCCCTCCTGCTCCCCTCTCTCCCTCACTCTCTCTCCATATATCCCTTGTCACTATCACTCTCTCTCCACCTTTCTCCATCTATTTCTTTCTTCTTCCATCCCTCACTTTCCCCCTCCAAATCCATCTCTCTCTCCCTCTGCAACACCCTCCTTGCACACTTACCCAAGTAAATCGGTCCACTGGGGTAAATATGTGGCGAGAAGTTACAATGATATGAATCAATCTCCTAGGTATAGTTTAAGAAGTGTAATTGAGAAAATGAAACTTCGGTGACCTTCCTTGGGAGCTACAAAACCCCTAGGAGCTAAAGCACCACTTGAGGTGCCCACACCCTAAGATAATCCATTTTTTCACTAACCTGGACTCCTAGTCGCTTACATAACAAGGAAAGATAGAAAATGTAAACCTTGAGTTAAATGTACAACCCTTCCTCACAACGGCTCCAGTCTAAATGACTCAATCCTATACATGGGACCCTAACATCTAAGCCACGTTTTCAGGGCTAGGATTGAGACCTATGCTAAGAAATTGATAAAACTTTCGAGAATGATGAATGACACAAGGATAAAGACTTTCATGCATAACTTAGATAATGAATTGGCCTAAGAAGGCCTCACCATGATAGACATTTCATCAAACACATTGTGAACATGTAATCTACATGTTATAAATGCATATATGAACATAGGTGTCTCATACTTATTTTAGAATCATCAAGAAGGCCTCCTTCCATCTTGAAGTAGCTACATAATCATCTATTAGGTAATAAATTCATTAGTCATTCATTTACTAATCAATACATGATGGGAGTCATAGCCACAATCTGTCATAAAAATATTTTTATAACCAGTATATAACGAGATCAATAACAATGATAGAACAACCACCAAATATACAAGTATTAATACTCATAAAATACAAGAGGAAAATATCTCTTATTAACATATTCAAAAGCCAACCAATTCATGCACTTCTACGTACCTGCCAAGCACATATTGGGTTGAACCAAATATTTCTTTCAAACAATCACTCTTGTGCCATATTCCAAGCATGAATATGGGACTCACAACAAAACAACCAAGGTTTCCTCATGCTTTACGGCATATCCTACCATTATGGGTCAAGGAATTTATAGCCCAAAAATAAGCACCTACCCAACTATACTTTTTTGCTACCCTTCCATTACTGGAAAAAGGATTCCTAATCCCAAATAAAGAAACATACACTTCGAGGCTTTACTGCAATCCCGCCAAAACTAGTCAATGGATCACTAGACTCTAAATAATCATGGATGCCTCGAGATTTATTCTTTAGTACCTTGAGGGATTTTCCCATATCCACCCTCATGCTTTAACACAATTATGTCATTACTCGTCAAGGGATTCCTAGGCCGTTCGGAATTTTCCTGAGACCACCTCACCCGGTTCCCAAAACCACTCGACAATCCAAAGCTCATCCAATGAAAAAACTCATCACACCATCGATTTCTAGAAATGGAAAAGAAAAACAGAAACCATTATCGTACTTGGAAAATCTCATATGAGCAAAAACAAGAGAACCAATTACACACATGCATATCCCATGCATGCCAAAAGTAGGAAGGGAATCATACATGCAACTCAATACCTAGAAAGTAATCTTCCTAAAGCCACTTGATCCAACTCTTCATTTCTTGTCCCTTGCTTCCCTTCTCTTTTTTCCTTCCTTTTCAGTCCCTTCTCCAATGCTAGAGTGCTCCAAGAATTCTCTATGTGTGCAAGAGTATGAGAGAATAGAGAGAATAGATAGAAAGCTCTGAACCTAAACTGAAAAAAGGTGTGAACTAATCTTCAAAAGCCTTTTTATTAATGAGGTTACTATTTTCATCAATTTCCATTAATTTCCTCCTCATGTGTAACCTGTGACCTTTCACCTTCCTTTCCTCCTATTTTCCTTTATTCTCATAATTAAAATTCCAATTGATGCTTCTTTGCCTTTTCAATTCCTTTGTCATTTCCTTTGCCAATTTCCTTAGCCATAATAAATGAAATTAACACCCACTAGGATGTTTTTACCAACATCCATCTTAGAATACGTGTCTCATGACCTTTCTCTTAGTTTACCTTTATTAATTTCATTTCTTGGATTTTTAATCGAGGTTGTTATAAACTGCACCCCCTTGGGGGAACACCATCCTGAGTGTTCAATGACACCTATAACCAACAAGATTACTGAAATCCAAAGAATATTTCCCATGGAGCCTTGTAAATTAGTTCGATGTAATATTTTCAATGAACAGCCTACTGAAAAAACAAAACCAGCATGACAAACATAACTACATGACATGCATATCATTTATTAGTGCTTTATAACACAACTTGATGTGGTTTTTACAACATATAAATATATAGACATAACCAGAATACAACATCAAAACATATATCAAAGCATATATGCTCAACCATCTAATAGAGAAGGATCATAGCCTCTATTTGATTAGCCATCTCCCACGTAGCTAGATTGGAACCAAAGTTCTTCCAGTGCACTTTAAATTACTTGATTGATCAGTTCTAGAGCATGAGATGTTTTTAGTACAAAACACACTGATCTTTTAGCTATAATTCACCTTCTGGATCCACTTGCTATATAGAAAAACAAATCACATGATAAACATCCTTTACATATATTTTAAGCAATGAAACATGGAAAACATCATGGACTTTCACTTTTAGAGGGAGTACAAGTTTGTAGGCCACTCGTCCAATCCTCTGAAGGATCTTGAAAGACCCAGAATACTGAGGTGCCAACTTGGCACATGACCAAATCCTCAAGATGCTCTTCTTGAGCTTAATATGCAAGTTCACATGCTCCCCAACCTAAAACTCCTTAAATGCCCTGTGTTGATCTACATAACCCTTTTGTTTGTTTTGTGTTTCCTTTATATTCCTCTCGATAATATGCATTTATTGCTCCATCTCTGTCAACATGTCTGGTCCTATCAAAACCCTATTCATTCGATCATTCCAATTGATAGGTGTATTACAAATTTCTTGCATAGTACCTCATATGGACTCGTCCTTAGCGACTCCTAATGCCCATTATTGTAAGCAAAATCAACCAATGGAAGATACTCTTCCCACTTATGCTATTGATGGATAACATACATTCTCAACATGTACTCTAGAATCCTATTGACCCTCTCTAGCTATCCATTTGTCTGTGGATGATCAGTTGTGCTAAATGCCAACTATGTACCCAAACCTACAAACAACTCTTTCAAAAAATTGTAAGTGAACTTGGCATCTCTGTGTGACACAATATTCCTAGGAATACCGTGAAATCTCACTATATCTCTGATGAAGACCTATGGTACCTCACTAGCTGAATAAGTAGACTTAACCACTATGAAGTGATCTACGTTGGTCAACTTTTCATTCACAACCATGATAGAATCATGTTGTTTACACGTCCTCGACAAACCTATAATGAAATCCATGAAATGACGTCCAATTTCCACTCTCGAATTAAAATCAGTTGTTGTAATCCACTAACATGCTTACGCTCTTCCTTTAGATGTTGAAAATGTAAACATCTTGCCACAAACTCCTCCACTTATATCTTCACATTCGTCTAATGGTAGAACTTCTTAAGTATTTTCAAACTCTTTATATATCTTGGGTGGGATAAATATGGCTTAACATGAAATTCTCTAAAGATGATTCTTGAGCTCATTCTTGTTCGAAACATAGATCTTGCCCCTAGGTCTCACAATATCACCTATCATGAGATGATAATCCACAACCTATTCTCTAATACCCTTCTACTATAACTTGTTCCCAAGCTCCCTGTACTTGACATCCTACTTCCTTGCTTGTAAGATATGATCATGTAAATCTATCTCATATGAACTCCTAATTGTTATGTCATTCACATGTATTCTTCTGCTAAGAGTATGTGCAACCCTGTTCTCTTTTCCTTTAATATACTTTATTTCAAAATCAAACTCACTCATTCTATCCAACCAACTAGCTTTCCTAGCATTTAGATTTTGTTGGTCAAATAAGTACCTCAACCTACTGTGATCACCCATCATAATGAATCTCCTGTCAACAAGGTAGTGCCTTCAATTCTTTAATGAATGAATTACCATTGCCAACTCAAGATTGTGTGTCACATATTTTTGCTTATGCTCATTTAGTTTCCGTGATTCGTAGCATACCACCTATCTCTCCTACATTACGACTCCACCAAGTCCTCTCTTGCAAGCATGTGTACATACCACAAACTCTATCTATATCTACAATATTGAGAGCTAGAGCATTTGTAAGAAAATGCTTCAACTACTCAAAACTCGTTACACATTCCTCTATCCAGTCAAATTTATTTCCTTTCCACCCCAATGATGTAATAGGATAGGAAATACATGAGAATATCCTGGTGAACCTCTTTTAGTAACATGGCAACCCCATGAATTATCTAACATCATCCACATTTCCAGGAGCTGCCCATTCCATGATCCATATTATCTTTTCTTGATCCACTATTATTCCCTCCTTGGAAACAAGATCCCAATTAATGAACTTATGTCTGAAAGAAACTGCATTTACTTAGATTGGCATAAAACTTGTGCTCTCTAAGTAATCTGAACATTGCTTCTCCCTTCAACTAGTCAAACAAGTCGTCAATCCTCCACAAAGGGTACCTATTCTTGATCATCATCTTGGTCAATTTCCTATCATTGATGCACAACCTCATAGTACTATACTTATTCACAAACAACGCTAGTGCACCTCAAGGCAAAAAACTTGGCCTTATGTATCCTTTGTCAACCATTTCCTTAAATTGCAACTTGTATTCCACTAACTCTAGCATAATCATATTGTAAGGTTCCTTTGATGCTGGTGTTTCCCCTCATAGCTACTCAATAGAAATTTCCACTTCACTGTGAGGCAAAAACTCTAAAATCTCTCATGTGAACATGTCCTAAAACTATTGCAAGATACGGTGCCTCTTTAAGTCTTTTGCATCCTCAATATCCTTACCTTTATCATTGGAGATATGGATTTCAAATAACATACATTCTTTCCTCTAACTATGCTTTACCTAAACAGTTGTAACCATTATGACTCATGATGCCTTCTTCTTACCTTGTAAGATTCTTTGTTCTCCATTGTCACCCAAACACTTAATGGCCTTTTCAGAACAATCCACCTTAGCCTTGTGAAGATACAACCAATCCATACCTAGAATCATAGTATATGATATTAATGGAAGTACATTCAAATGTGCTAATGTAGGAATAAATTTCAATTGAAATGCAAAAGGTCTTACCCAATGATGAACTCTCTTCTTAGTACCAATGGCCAACCACACTAACCAAGACTCTGCATGCACTTATTTTCTCAAACCCTGCTTATCCACTTGGTCAAGGTTAACATAACTATAATTAAATCGAGGGTCAATCAAAATATAAACAACTTTATCACAAATCTTACCATCCATCTCGATGATCCATGCCCAGTGATCCACCTGCCTATTGTCCAATGCTACATAGATTCGTGGAATGCCATACCCAACATCCCCAAGTGTCTGTGCTTCCTGTACACTATATATCTAAGGCCTACCAACCTGATATGATAGGAAATCCTTCTTAAGAATCTCCTTGCCACATATCCAACACTACAACAATCACCTTTCATTGCCTCTATTCAACTGCGACCCATGTCCCTTCTCAACTACATTAAAATTCTTGGAAGGAAAAACATTCTCTTTCTCACCTACATCTTGAGTTTTTGTTTTCTTCGGTGGAAATTTACCTTTAGTTGTATCTTTCGCTTTCCAACCCTTCTCAGACTTTTTCTTATGCTTCAATTGCTCATAATTTTTTTTTAACTTTACACTGATTTCTTCTGGGGATCGAGGCTCATCATACTCAATATGATCCTTAAATTCTAATGGTAATTCATGAACAAATCTCTAAAATTTGGCTTTCTCATCCTTAAGATATAACACATATCTCAATAATTCCAACAACTTTGTCGTGTACTCCTGATATGTCATTAATCCCACCTTTATATCATAAAACTCATTGGTTTTACTTCCATAATACGCCTTTGACAAGTAATTCTTCCAAAATTGCCTTTTGAGCTCATTCCAACTCAACTCCTCTACCCTCATGTATCTGACTTGTTTCAAATCTTGCGACCAAATGTTCGATTTCCCTTTGATGCTGAAATTTACTATCCTCACATTCACATTTTCCATGAAATCATGAAACTCAAAGAAATTATTTATCCCAAGTAAACATGCCTCTCCATCTTCTAGTTTCTTCAATTCTCCATCAAATGTAGCTGGCTTGTCTTTCCTAAAATCATTTGGGAAATATCCCTTGCCACTGCTCTTGTAAGGATGATAGTGATGATAACCATGGTACCGGTCTAAACCTGAACTAGAGTAAGGCCCATTTCCATTGATTGTCCTATGAGGTGTATCCAAGAATCTACCATCTTTGACCTCGTCATCTCCATACATCCTCTTCCCACCTTGAGATATGCTATCATATGCTCCATTAGTACAATATCACAAGGAATAGAGGAGTGAGTAGAAAAATTCTACAACATAGCACGACTAGATCCAATCTTAATTAAGAAGAGGATGTATTGAAAAGAGGTTATAAAGAAATTACCCTAGTTGCATGGATACCCTCAGAATCTTAAGGGTTGAATTGACAAATTGTGAGGAGGAAAATGAAATTATCATGAAAGGAAAAGAAATGTAAGCAAAGGTGAATGCAAGGATTTTCCAAAACTTATCACACCTACAAAGATAGAAGCAACATGAGCCTATTATCATCTATCTAGGTGAACACAAGTCCAAAAAAGTCCCATCAAACCTTCATAAGTAGGGATTTGAAACCAATAGGGCAGAAGGAAGAGAGTCAAGGAAAAGACATAGGCAAGCAACGGAAGACATAGTGAGAGGATAAATCCCACTTAGCACTCCAAAAATAGAGTCAATCAACTAACTTACAAAACATCTAGTGCTATATTGAGAAGCTAGCACCAACAAATAAGAATTGAGAATATCTCAAGGACAAAAGTGTTTAGGAAAGAAAATCACCCTACCATTAATGGAGAAATAAAGAAAGTTGAATAGGTAGAAGACTCGCTATTGGGAATGAAGAAATACTTCATAGTTATTTACTACTTTGAAAACATGAGGGCCAAGGTGGGCATTTTTAGGTTGAAGGGAAGATATGATATATGGTGATAAGATTTGATAAATGTTAAGGGAAGTAGAAATAACGAACTATCATGGAGGAAATTTAAAAAATATTTATGTGAGAAGTACTTGTCTAAGAGGTACCATGATGACAAAATTAAGGATTTCCACGAGCATAAGCTAGAGAACCTTACCTTCGATGCTTATACCAACAAATTCTAGAGCTATTGAGGTATATGCCATATATGAAGAACGAGTACATAAAGGTGAACAAGTAGGTAAAGGTCCACATATATCTAAGCAGTTTATTGTAGTCCTACAATATAGGAATGGGTTTGATGAACCAAGGACATTGAAGGACACCATACGAATAGCTAAGCATTTCTATGATCAATATAAACTTAGGGTTCAACACCGACAAGAGTAGACGAATAAAAAAAAAATAGTTTTGAAAAGGAGAAAAATGATCATGACACAAGAAAGGAGGGAAAAATGTTAGGTTTGTCACTCGTAACAAAGTTAAATTCAAATGGAATTTCACTATAACGAATATATGTCAATCTTCTACATGAGTGGAAAGAGATTTATTATCCTAAGACAAGGTCATTACGTTGTTGGGGATGTGAAGAGAATTGCAAGAAAATGAATTATTCTCTCTAACAACAAAATATAAATACACTATATAATGTCCAAGAGGTAGTGATGGTGAATGATGTAGCATAGATTGTACCTTGGATTTATGTGGCATTGGTCAACATGTAAGAAAATCATTAAGGCTCAATTTATATTCTAATTGATCCATGTTATAAATTTAGTTATGCTTGCCCAAAGGTCAAGGCGATGTGCATATTACAAAGAAATCCCCATTCAAGGTCATGACTGGTTCAACTAGCCATGAGAATAAAAAAGAGGGTATCATAGTTGGTGGAATCATTCGCCTCAAATTTGGCAAGATTCCAACAACAACTACCTGCAATATAATATCACTGGGACGATATGACATTTTGATTGGAATTGACTCATTGGAAGCCCACAAAATCTCGAAAGTAAATCATTGATGTTCCTTAGGAAAAAGGGTGAGGAAAAGAAATTTTAAGGAAAAACAGTAGTTCATTTAGACAAATTTTAGCACTACAAGTAAAGAAATGAAATCATAAGGGGTTTTCCTAGTTCATTATCCAAGTAACGTAGGTGATTAAAAATAATGAATTAATAGTTGAATAACATCATATATTAAATAATTTTTGTGATGTATTCCCTAGATAAATGCCACGATTAGCACCCAAAGGGGAAATTGACTTCTCCATTAACCTGATTGCCACTGCAGTGTGAGTTTCAAAATCATTATATTATATAAAAACTCAAAATTTGGTGGAATTAAAGTTGCAATTGAAATAAATGTTGAATAAGGGGTATATTAGACACATTGTGTTTCATTACGGAGTCTCAGTGTTGTTTATAAAGAAGAATGATGGTACCCTGTGGTTGTGACTTTATTATTAGTAGTTGAATAAAGACACAATGCAAAACAACTACCCACTACATAGAATTGATGATCTATTTAATCAGCTAAAAAGGGTTTCAATGTTCTACAAAATTTATTCGAGATTTGGTTATCATTGGGTCTAAATTAAATAGAAAGAAATCCACAAGAAATTGTTCAACATTATTGGGAGCATCAACAATGTTTGGGGGGGGGGCGAGGGGGTGAATTGGTATTGTTTTTTTAGGCCCCTATACTACTAGTGTAACACCTTATTGTTATTAGTACAACCCCCTTATTATATCATTGTACCCATGTAGTCCCCATATTGTGATTATTGTTCCCCATAGAAGCCCACTACTGTTATTATTGTGCCCTTACATTTTTATTGTTATGTCGGCTCTCATTATATTATGACCCCTTACACTCCTATATATAGAAAGGAGGTATTATCATTTGTACCATCCAAGAATTGTTCGTTTGTGTAATGTATAGGAGTTTTCACCCTCGAGGAGGCTTATTTCTAAGGCGTTCATCTATCTTTTCTATCTTTTTGTGAGCTGGTTTCATAAGATTTGGTATCAGAGCTTTGGATTCTAGGGTTTCATTGCTCCAAATAGGTCATCGTGGAATTTTCGATATAACTTTTTTCCCGTGACATTTCAGAAGCTTAAAAAAAAACC
The DNA here is from genome assembly GCA_000404065.3 of Pinus taeda. Classification (NCBI taxonomy): domain Eukaryota; kingdom Viridiplantae; phylum Streptophyta; class Pinopsida; order Pinales; family Pinaceae; genus Pinus; species Pinus taeda. The sequence continues at coordinate 163,798 of APFE030054848.1, read as the reverse complement.
CATTTGGTATGAAATCGTTCTGAACTTCAAGTCCAAATTTCAGATCTTGTCTTACTATAATTGCAGAGATCTGATCTTAGGAAGTTCATGTTTTTGTAGACTCTTAAATTACATTAGAAACAGGTGACCTGGGGAAAATCATCATAACATTTGTTTTGAGCATCATATTGAAAGTTTGTAAGAAGTTACAAAAAGAGGACAGATTGAATTTTTCGGTGTATATTTTCCAGATCTGAAGGTCAAAATAGTGATACATGGAACTTCACACAACTTCGCTCTTCTAAAAATGTATATAATCAGGTCATCGTGGGAGATTCTGCATAACTCTTTATTGGAGAATCCAAATTCGATCAGACTAGTGGCATTGCAAAGATAACACAAATAGCTGCCACAGGAAGAAATTTTAGAACTTGGAGATCTGAAATTACAAAGTTACAGCCATTTCAATATTGAGCTCCTAAAATCAAGAAAAGGTGATATGAGGAAGTTTGATGGCCAGGATCCGGTAAATTGGATACTACAAATGGAGCAATATTTTGATCTACATGGTGTGCCACTGTTACAGAAGGTATGTATTGCATCTTCATATTTAGAACCAGATCAATTTTTATGGTATAAAGGGTTTTTTTCTCATAAACAACTTGTTACATGCTCAATTTTCATTGAGGAAATGATATCACATTATGAGGATACAAAGACACATACCTTCTTTAGAGCAACACCACAACAATTGAAAGAAAAAAGAGTGAGAGGGATTTGCTAGAAAGTTGAAAGCAAAATTATGGCAACAAGGAAGTCTACCCCTCACAACTATAAAGATTGAAGTCTTGTTTCTCCTAGCCTTCCACAACCTACAAGGGTTACACCACAACAATTGAAAGAAAAAAGAGAAAAAGGGCTTTGTTACAATTGCGATATCAAATACATTAAAGGTCATAAGTGTGCTGAGAAGAGATTATTTTACAGAGATTATGGAGAGGGGGAAGAAAAGGATAAAGGCACATCAAAAGAAGAGGATATATACCAGGAACCAACCCGAGAGAAAGAAGAAATGAATCTAACCATATCTTGTAAACCATTGGTAAGAATTACCACTCCTAAAACTCTGAAGATAGAAGGACATATCAAGAATAAAAAGGTTCAAGAAGTGAAATATCACATCGATAAAGAATATCATATCTTGTAATGCATTGGCCAGAATTACCACTCCTCAAACTATCAAGATAGAAGGACATATCAAGAAGAAAAATGTTCAAGAAGTTAAAGATCACATTGAGCAACAAGAAATGAATCTGACCATATCTTTTAATGCATTGGAAGAAATTACGACTCCTCAAACTCTCAACGTAGAAGGACATAACAAGAAGAAAAATATTCAAGCAGTGAGATATCACATCCAGCATCATCGACAAGTTCTCCAACTTTTAAAGCATAACTTCACTTTGGTGCAGAATTGAATGAAACAATAGGCAAATCAACATCACAATGAAAGACGTTTTGATGTAGGAAATTGGGTATTGTTACAGCTACATCTCAAGAAATATATTTATAAGGAAATTGGAAGACACTTCAAGGTAAAAACAGATAATGGTAGTCTTAAATAATTTTTAGAACAAAGATTATCTTTAGAAGAGCAGAAAAAATGGGTCACAAATATGTTGGGTTGCAACATTAATATCATCTACAAAAAAGGGAAGCAAAATGTTGTTGTAGATGCACTCTCAAGAAAGGATGAAGATGGGAAAACATTATGTTGTGCTATTTCTATCGTCCAACTAGATTGGATAAAAAATAAATGGATGAATGGAAGAAGAACGAAGAAGTGTGGCCACTTATTGAAAAGTTACAAAAGATCCCAATTCAAACAATATTTCCAGAACTTGAAGAGGAAGGAAAAATCATATTGGAACCTGGAGCAGTCATAGAAACAAGAACTCGATAGCTACAAAATCAATCATTTTCAAAGTATCTCATCACATGGAAGAACTCACCCTCTGAATATTCCACATGGGAGGACAAGAATTTTATACAGAAGCATCAATAACTACTCAAGCATTGAGGACAACATCTTTTGAAGGAGAGGGGCATGTCAAGCCCCTATACTACTAGTGTAACCCCTTATTGTTATTAGTACAACACCCTTATTATATTTTTGTACCAATGTAGTCTGCATATTGTTTTTATTGTGCCCCATAGAAGCCCAATAATGTTATTGTTGTGCCGCCCTTACATTTTTATTGTTATGTCGGCTCTGATTACAATATGACCCCTTAGACTCCTATATATAGAAAGGAGGTCTTGTCATTTGTGCCATCCAAGAATTTTTCATTTGTGCAATGTAAAGGAGGTTTCCCCCTCAAAGAGGCTTATTTCTAAGGCGTTCATCTATCTTTTCTATGTCTTTGTGAGCTGGTTCTGTAACATGTTCCCTACCAAAAAATTTCCTTTTCTTGCACAAAATTGAATAATTCATTAAATAATTAGCATAGTATATGAGAATATATAAACATAAAAAAATAAAATGCATAAGTAGTTATAACATTAGCAAATAACCATGAGAAGAAACACATCAAATCACATCGTCACCCATAGAGAAACCCAATTTTAGGTGGAAGCCTAAAGAGAGAAAACCACCGTTGCATTTTCTACTTCACACTTTTTCTATTAATCAAAATATTTCTTTCACATATGATTATTAGAACCCACTAGTGTGCAAGCCACAACATTCTAGTCACATGAGTTGATACTTTCTCTAGCCCACTACCTCTATGAGGTTTACAGGCCACCACATGTTGGAATCCACCACTCGAATGAATTTACAATCCATCCCCTATTGGATGCCACAAGACCAACTATTGCATTCACCCACCACTTCCATATTCTCAGGCCTCTACCTAGAGGATGTCGCTACACCTCAAGTATACAAGCTACGAGTAGGTTGCAAACACACCACTTTCCCATAGAAAGCGCCAACCTTCAAACTCCTCTTGTGGGCCTTATTCCAAAATTTCCACACTCGATCCACTCAACAAACTCATACAGACATTATCAGTCTCATTTCATTCAATTTTTATACTAGATCATGAATGAATATAAACACATGAAACACTACCCTCTCTAACACAATCAATCTCTGCAATAAAAACTTAACCAATACATTAGCCCAACATCATCTACACATGATAATAGAAGCATACAAATATGTCCATTGAAACATACAAAAATATCTACAATGTCAACAACAGTAAGCAATATATGTAGGACATGATTGCTACAAAAATACATCACTAGCTCAACTAATCATTCAAATGATACTATTAGAAATATGACCTTTGACCTACAGCTCTAGCAACTACATAGTTACTTTATTATCCATATTAGTAAAAATGTAATACTTGAATTTGCATACAAATTATGATCATCTATTCTCCATATGAACTCTCAACATGTCTGTAATATTGTTTGGAATCTTAGCTGTCATTTCACTCTTTTTATAATACTATAACTCATATTCTCTCCTTATGTAACCCCTTATACTACAAACTCTAAAATTTTAACAATAAATAAATTTTCAATCAATACAAAGCACTACTCCTCATTATCTTTGGCTTCATCACCCTCTAGATTGTGGACCAACTCAAGTTGAATCCGAACCATCAAAAATCTTGGGAAAATACCTTGGAATATGCCCATGGTATTTTGTGTGCACACTCAATTTGAAACTTCGACGAAAAACTATCTTCATTGGTATAAAACTGGATCCTAGAGAAGATCTTCAATTGGATAGTATGGGAATCCGAATGAAAATATTATTATCTTCACTCTGTGGATAACTTCCTCCCATAGAAGATGCCTTAACACATGAAAAATCACCTCCTCTCTACCCCCAAACTTTTCTTTTTCCTTCAATGGTTCTCCAAAGCCTATAGACCCTCTATAAATGTTAGAAGAACCTTAGTAATAGATAGTTAAGCCTTTTATCATCATGAGAAAACCTCCTTGGAACTTTTTGACATTAAATCCAACATAATTGATTCAACAATTGACTCATTAGGTATACATCCTAGGTTGGAATCAATGCCAACACCATGCATCCAACATGCTCCCCCTTTGGCATTGACTTCAACCATCAACAATAACACAAAAATAATCTCCACAAACTCCCCAATGGTTGTAACACTCTCCCCACTAATGCTAACAGTTTTGTCACTCTCCATATCCTTGCATCAGTCTCTCTCTTTTAAATCAATGTTGAAAGGGTAGACAACTATGGCTAAAACACATGTTGAACTCTGATGATATCAACAAATATGCATATGAAAATGGATCAACTCCACATGACAACAAACCAACAATTCAACACCATGTCTCTATGCCAACACCATGTGCTTCCTTCTGCTACTAGGTTGAGCATGCTCCTCCTGAACATGTAAATGGGGCTGAAAAGAATATTAATATGTTCTTGTACATCAAGTTTTGTTGTTTCCATATTTCTCTTTGTCTCATGTATGAGATACTCTTCATAGAATAAGGACTCAACTCATACATGACCAAAAGATATGCGTTGAGTACAAGGATTCATAGGCCTAAGACATGGCTACTATAATGATATATCATGGTTGTATAATCCCTCCAAATAGTTGATATATTCTTGAAATATGACTCCTATCTCATGCATAAAAATCACTCATATAACTCAACGAATGGCGCATAAGCAAAACCTGATAGTGTATGGCTACAATAATTACTCCAATCTCACACATGGTTGAAACACATGACCCTTACTAGCCCAACATGGTTGTAATTGTTGTCATAACTCAACATAACTTAGACATGCTTGACATGATCGATTAATCTCTCTCTCTCTCTCTCTCTCTCTCTCTCTCTCTCTCTCTCTC